>WBNM01022356.1:5000-39829 GCA_013399055.1 Ramphastos sulfuratus | reverse complement strand
GGTGCGAGTTCCGATTATTTAATATTAATAAACTATACATTAATATTTTTAAAATATCTTCTTGCAGTAGCTAATTACCCCTTCCGCGACACTTGGATAGAACTGATCTAATTAACCATGGAGGTGAACTTTTCTTCTCTTCCTAATCTGCCCTATAAGCATAAAACACATCTTAGGACCCTGCCGCCCTCCTCCATTTGGCTAGATGCATTCCATTAAAGCTGAATACAATTTTTGTTTGATGGAATTTCTCAAAGCATATCATTTACTTTCTCATGATAGAAACAAATATCTCAAGGAATGTGCATCTTCTGCGATTTCAAGTTATTCTTGAAGAAAATGGAAATGTTTGCAGTAGTGAGAAATCGGGAGCGTGGGTCCCTTAATTTTCTGCAGTGAAGTACAATACATGTAAATATGCATTTCAATAAAGTCTAGGAAAAGGGAGGAAAGTTTGGTCCAGATATAGAACAAACCCAAATGTTATTGCCATAAAGTGCAATGAAGCCGGTGAAGGATGTAGAGCACAAGCCCTACGAGGAGTGGCTGAGGGAACTAAGGGAACTTTGCTTCTGGAGAAAAGGGGTCTGAGGAGAGTTCTTATCCCTCTCTACAGCTCCCTGAAAGGAGGTTGTAGTGAAGAGTGGGGGATTGGAATCTTTTCCCAAATAATAAGTGATAGGAAAAAAGGAAATGCCCTAAGTTACACCAGAGAAGAGTGAACTTTATGAAAAATTTCTTCACTGAAAGAGCTATCAAGCACTAAACAGGCTGCCCAGGAAAGTGGTGGAGTCACCATCCTCGGGGGTATTTAAAAGATATGTAGATGTAGTGCTGAGGGATGTGGTATTCTGGTGGGCTTGGCAGTGCTGGGTTAATGGTTGGCCTTGATGGTGTTAAAGGTCTTTTCCAACCTAAATGATTCTGTGATTCAATGAGTCTAATCTGGTATTACCCAAGCACCCACCTGAGCAATTCTCCAGACACTCTTAATGAACCCTGCTATAGGCTCTTAGTTAAAGAGCCTGAATAAAGGACAACCTCAAGAAGCACTATGGTTTGGCTGGTCCTTCCTATGGACTCCCTCATCACACTCTGCTCCTGCAGGAATTCACTGATGTACATTTCCTTTGCAACTCTGTCCTACTGCCCTAACACTCACCTCCGCAGAACACTTACTGCTACCATGATGGCAACCAACAGTAAGAGGCTTCCACTGAGAGACAGCATGGTAATGTCATAGGCAGATGGTGATGAACCTTGAGGAGAGTATGGAAATCACAGGTGAGTTTTGCTGGCAAAAGGCTTTAAGAAATGCAACTTTTTGTGAAGTGTTCCCAGATTTTTACAGGCTGCAAACCCTGATGTTCTCTTCAGCTGCAAACCATGGATGGAAGAGGTGTCCAGCCACTAGGGTCTTTGAAGGGTAATCCTGGGAACTACTTCTTCTTCAAAGGTCTCACGGCTCAGTTAATCAATTTATGGGTCTTTACTGAAGTACAAAGCAATGTAGCTTTGCAGGGCTGAGACTACAGCCTAGCCCTATGCATCTCAAGGTGGCAATTGTCTGACCTTCACTTTGCCCAGTTATTCTACATACTATCCACCTATTCACAGTAAAGCCTTAGCAGAATCCTGAATCCTACTGCCTCTCTAGCCAACACTTTCCATCTACTTCCACCCTTTTCAACCTGCTTCCAAACTTTTAAAATTTGTATTTAATTCCATACCTAAAGGTGGGAAATTTGGACTATGTCCCCTATCTACCCCTGCCTCCAAGTCTCCCGGTTCTCTGTTCTGTGGCAACAGCTTGTTTTATCTCCACCATTCTCCAAAGCCCCAACAGAAACAGGTGTAGTATGGCTGACTTGCTTGTTGCTTCTGAACTCATTCAACACTCTGTGCTAGCTAACCTTACATACTTGTCACTACACAAAGAAACACTGCAAAACTGATTTAAAATTGTAATGAAAGCAAACAGGAGAGTAAAACACCTTCTTCCTCAGAAACCACAGTGTTCTGGAAACCTTTGTCACCAGCCCAGACCATCCTGAAACAGAAAGCCAACACAACATTCAGATTACAGTTTAATGTTCAAACTCAGCACATGTATTTTAGATCCATTTACAATGTCTGACTATTTTGTTGCCTCTAACATAAATTGTCTTCACAGCTCCCCTATGAACTAGGCACTGCTATTGCTGACTGGAAATCAAAGCAAGAGGGGCTAAGGGTCAAATCCAAAAGGCAGAATTTATTCTGACATCAAAACCCGAATGTTTCTCTGAAGGCAATAAGGTTCCCTAAGTACCTTGAGTTTCACTTTGCATTTGTCTGTGGCATCTGATCTTGTCATGGACAAGGACACTGACATCTAGCACATCTTGCACAGACTTTTATCTGATTCCAGCTAATCTGCCCCAGGACACAGAGGGAGACTTTTGCAGAAAGGGTAATTGAGTCCAAGTACTTGAGCTGAGATTATACATTTTCTTTTACTGCTTCCAGAAGTGGAGTGCTAAACTCCTGTAAAACAGTTATCACATAAGAAAGTAACTGGGAATGATCAAAAACTAGATAGAAAAGTGATGAAGATCCAAAACAAGATTTCTTACTTTGTAGCAAATAAACATTGCCACAGCAATATTGTTTGTTACAAAAACTTTCATCCAAGCACTGGTTTTCTCCAAATGGTGGGTGAAGCTTTCCCCACAGCACACATGTAAGGCAGGGCTTGAACACTAACCTACTGTCAAGACAGGAAACTGCATCTAACAACTGTTGCCTGGCAACAGCCGAAGAGTCTGTGGCATGGCTGGGAATTCCTCTTGTAGAAGCTTAAAGCTGTGACACACTTTATGAATGGGAAGTGCAATGGATAAAAAGCAAGTACTATGGGAAATATTGCTCAAGTTACATTCAGATATTACCTTGTACTAATGCTGCTGCACAGACACATGGGCACACACATGCATGCACATATTTTCAGCTTGAATATGTGACACAAATTTCTGATTGTTATTGGGTTCTATTCTACCACCTTTTCTGAAACAGATATAAAATGTGGAGTCACAGGATGTAGCCTGATGACAAGGAGTTAATAAACCAAACAATAAACATGTTCTCAAGTATAAGAAAAGCTTATATCTGAACTCTGCATTTTAAATTCTACTCTCAACCTAAAATGGTATTATTGTAAAAATTCTTTGTAGACATAGTTCTTATAAGCAAAAAATGAGTAAAGAAAATACACTATAGGAAAAAAGCTAAGTCAAACCCATACTCACATATATACAAGGAATGATACCAGTTCTGAAATGCTCCACAGACTGAAATAATGTATATGACATAGAATCATAGAATCACAGAAGACTTGGAGGTGAAGAGACCTTAAACGGTGATCTAGTCCAATCCTCCTGCAGTGAGCAGGGACACCTTTAACTATATCAGGTTACTCAGAGTCCCATCCAACCTGACCTGGAATATTTCCAGAGAAGGGGCATCTATCATCTCTCTGGGCAACCTGTGCCAGTGTTCACCATATTCAGCAGTCTGAATCCCCCCCCACCCCCTAATTTAAAATCATCACTCCTTATCCTGTCACTGCAACTATTATTTCTCCTATCAACATGAATCAGAGGCATCTGCAACAGTTCATCCTTTTTTTAAAACCAGGCAGCACAATGTTGTAGCTAAGTGACTGTCCAGGCTTTGCTTCTTACCCGTGAGTGCATGAGTAAACTGAAATGTTAGCCCAGAGGCTGCTTCAGGATTTTATATGAAATTTCTACTGGTGCAACAAGAACTGGGCTGAGTTTTAGTGCGTTAAGATCACTTGCTTATTAGACTCCTCTAGCCCCCATGATGCAGTCTCTTTTTGTCACCTCAGTAAGATGTCCTATGGAGCACTGCAGTGTCACCCTTCATCTTGGAAAAAAATAAGAAATTAAGACATAGTAATTTAAATCTAGAGCAGAATAAGAATACAGATTTCTGCATTACCTTGTGACTGCTGGAGATCCTTCCATAAGCATTGTGCTGCTAAAACCTTGCATGAAAGTAAAGCTGGTCTGAAGGGTTTCAGACTAATTGAGCTTCTGTTGATTGGTTTCTTCTCTCCGTGGTTTTTATTAGGGCAGAACAATGTCTTCTGTTTATAGACAATCAATAAAGTGTGGAGGTGGATCAAAGAGAGGCTTTACTCACCATCCTTTTGTTTAGCAATTCCTTCCTGTGGAGCAGGACACAGAGCTGGACTCCGCCTAGCAGCCAGCCAGGGCTTCCACTGGGCACTGGACTCTTCTGGTGTGCTGCAGTTGCACGAACTCCTCCAGCAAAACTGCCTCCGTAACTTGTACTCAGGAGCCACTGCAGAAACATGCCATGTCCCAATAGTGGTGCCTTTGGGTCTTCTTCAGCAGGTGGGGTGGAGAGGGAAGGCAGCCCCATGGTTTGGGTACTCCAGGCAAGGGAACCTCATTAGCTGAGATGGCTGTTGGCCAAGGGACAACTGTGACCGCAGTAAGTCTAAGCCGTGTCCTTGGTTTTTGGGCAATGCGGACTGTCTCTTCACACTGAAGGAGGTAGGAATTCCAAGTAGATGTTAAGCTGTTAACTTGTGATGGCAAATTTAGAGCTAGGTTTCAAACATGCTTCATTTTGGTGTTTCTTGCAGCCTGGCTTAGCTATTCTTCAGTACGCCAAGGCCAGAAGGACATTATCAGTCTTGCTCTTCAGCACTCACCTCTTTTCAACGGGGATTTCTGCAGATCTGGACCATGTTTGTCTCTTCAAAAGCCCCTAGTCCTCACTGCCAGACGGGAGCTGAGCTGGCAGCTGCACAGAGTTATCTCGTGAAACAGGCGATTACCTGTGCTTTGTGGTCAGAGAAGGAGTGGTGCTGTAGGGTGGAGACTCCTTTTTTGTTCACACAGAATACATTAACGCTCCAGGATGGCAGGTATTTCAAAACTAACAATAGAGATTGACGCTTTTTTCTGCTGTGCCTAGGTAAATAGCTGCAAAATAATTCCAGCTCCTTTTGTCATGCTGCTGATATCAAACCGGACCAAAGCACCTCTCCAAATCCCCTGGAGACTGTTTGGCAGCATTTCAGATGTCCACAGTCCAAATCGCTGAGCACGTTTAGAAAATTACCATGGCTGTGAGTTTTCCTCATATATGGTGGAAGAAACCAGTGCATGAACTACATTAAACAGATTTTGTGGAGAGGTGAACACTGGAGAGAAGGCCTGCAGATAACTGCCAATATGTTTTTGGTTAAGTCACAAGTACCAGTTATCCATGCTGTACCATTCATAAAGAGCAGTTGTCACTATGTAAGTACATCATGTTAAAAAACATTTCCATGTTGTATATGCCATAAAAGACTTCCTGAGAAGGGAGGACGTTATATTCAGGCAAATGCCTGTGCTCTCCTTTATCAAACAAACAGAAAGCCCAACCCAAAACATAAATTGTTTTGTGAAGTCCATTTGTCATTTTAAGTCTGACCCAAAGCTCAGTCAGGTCAATGGGAGTCTCTTTAACTGACTTCTCTGATATTCAGACCTTTGCCCTGAGGGTAAAAGATGCTAAAGACAAAACAGATTTGCCAGGCACTGAGTATCTGCCTGGTAGATCTCCATCCCTCCTACATGCCATTGTGAAGACATGATGGAAGTGTGCTGGGCCATCTCATTTAAACTACACTATCACTTAGAAAGGTTGGACCAGATAATCCTTGGGGTCACTTCCAACCTGGCATTCCGTGATTCTGTGCCTGGGACACTTCCTACTCTGCAAATTTCTCTTGTGAATGGAAATTGACGTTCACTGAACATTCAGAGACATTAAGGAAAAGGCAGTGAGATACCTTGAATATTCCTGAAAGGAATCTATAGGGGTTTTTTTGTGTGTGTTTGGTTTGTTGGTTTTTTTTTTAATCTTGCTATCTGCCTGACTTCAAACTTAGCTTTGTGGAGAAGCTTGAAATCACAGAGTGGGGAGCTGAAGAGGAGGAAGCTGCTCTTTCCTGCAGGAACATCTTATCTCATGCAGATTGGGTGCAGTCCACCATTGCAAGCTACCTACGCAGTTAAAACAAACCCAGTGCGACCAGGGCAACCAGCCAAGTATGAATGTGGCTGCAGAGACTCAAACCACAGGGCTCAGAATCTAAACCATATGCAGGGCCTGAGCTTCTTAATATGGCTGTAGGTTATTTACCTGCTCTGGGATTTATTAGTGGATACCTGGCTAGCAGTTTGGAGATGAAATACTTCACATTGGCACATGTATCAAGGATAATCCTGCTACAGGGGAAAAAAGCCCTTTCAAAAATACACTAAGTAATCCAAGCCAGCTGAGTAAAATTGTGTCGAAATACAATTAGGATCACAGAATGGTTTGGGTTGGAAGGCACCTTAAAGTTTCACCACCCCTGCCATGCTCTTCCAGGCATAGATTCCACAGATAAGCCACTTAGAAGAAAATGAGCTACACAAGATGGTAGGAAAATAGTGAGGTGTTCTACAGGAGCTCTCCAAACACTTTTGCTTTGAAAGCCAGTGGGGTAAAAGTGGTTGCCCAAGAGGGTCAGAGTGAATGCTAGGCTTTGTTTTTGTTAATTCCTTCTTGATTTAGCCTGAAAAAAGAGAGACATTCTGAGAGGGTGCTATTTTTTGTACACTGCAAAATGTATACAAAACTTTTGTCACAACTGCCTTGAAGTTCTACATAAAGATTATGGAGAATAAATATATTTTGAGTACATCTGAACATTAAGTCCTTGTAGAAGAGACACAGGAACAGTCAAGAGTTGATCACTGCTATGAGAAAAGATACAGAAATTTTATATAATATTAATTAGCAGGGCCTTATCCTGTTTGTCACAGTTCAGACAGAACTTTCAA
This sequence comes from Ramphastos sulfuratus, assembly GCA_013399055.1. Classification (NCBI taxonomy): domain Eukaryota; kingdom Metazoa; phylum Chordata; class Aves; order Piciformes; family Ramphastidae; genus Ramphastos; species Ramphastos sulfuratus. Next base: position 32,915 of record WBNM01022356.1, on the reverse strand, counting down.
ATCTTCCTTGCAACATCCTTAATTGGCCTATTGATGAAGAGTTACATTTTTTACAATAATCACGGTATGTATCCATCAGTACAACTGATCTCCAGAGCAGCAAACCATCAGACATGCTGTCCACCTCAACTAATTTGTTCATGAGAAAGAGGGTTTCTCCTGCCATTTCAGCAAGAGGTCAAGAAAAGTCAAAAAAGGTCTTTAAGGGAGATGTTTTGAAGGCACCTAGAAGTGCAGTTCTGAGAGAAGGCCTGTTCCCATGTTCTCAGGTGAGGGAAAGCACCTATCTCCCACACCTTCCTGCTTTTGCTTGGCACATTCTTTACCAGCATAAATAACTATGCTAAAGTGTCTCAGAGACAAAAGAGATAAGTCCTAAGTTTTGAAGAAGCACCACCACATTGGAAGAACAGAACTCAGTTTTGAAGATATTGTGAGTGGTTCATGTTAATCTGGGGTAGGGGGGGAAAAAAGACTGTCAATCATTAATGAGCTTTTTTGAATCTATTTATTGTTCATTTGGGCACCCAGGAAAAATCAAACCACAGCTCAGTCTGTAAACAGCGCTGTAGTTTTTGCCATCCTCAGGGGGCTTTGCTGAAAGAAAAGCTAAAGCTGAGATGTGTAATGCATCCTCTTGTGATAACAGCTATACATGTAGTATTTGATCAAGTAGTCAGATTTCTTAAAGGTACTAGAATCACAGAATTGTTTCAGTTGGAAAAGACCCAGAAGATCACCAAATTCAACTGCTAGTGTAACACCACCATGGCCATTGAATCATATCCTGAAGTGCCATGTCTACATGTCTTTTGAACACCTCCAGGGACGGAGACTCCACCACAGATTCATAGATTCACAAGTTGCATTGGGTTGGAAGGCATCCTCACAGGTCATCTTGTCCAGCCCTGCCCTGCAGTCAGCAGGGACACCTCCAACTAGAGCAGGCTGCCCAGGACCACATCAAGTCTGATCTTGAATGCCTACAGGGATGAGGCCTCAACCACTTGCCTGGTAAGCCTATTCCAGTCTTTGATAACCCTTTAAGTGAGGATATTTCTTGTAATATCCAATCTAAACCTCCCCTGGAGCAANCCCCTGGAGCAACCTCAGTTCATTTTGTCTCATCCTATCACTTGACACTAGGGAGAAAAGACCAACACCACTGCTCAACAATTTCTATTCAGGTAGTTGTAGAGCACTGTAAGATCTCCTCTGAGCCTCCTCTTCTTTAAACTAAACAATACCAGCTTGCTCAGATGATCCTTGTAAGACTTGTCCTCTAGACTCTTCACCAGCTTCATCACTCTTTGGGCATGCTCCAGTATGTCAGTGTCCTTTTTGCAGTGAGTGGCCCAAACCTAAAGACAGTATTCAAGGTGCAGTCTCACCAGTGCCAAGCTCACTTCCCCGATCCTGCCAGCCACACTATTCCTGACAGAGGCCAGGATGCCTGAGCACGCTACTGGATCATGTTCACATGGCTATCAACCAGCACCCCCAGGTTTCTGATGGGCAGCTTTCCAACCACTCTCTCACAAGCCTGTAGCTTTGCCTGGGGCTGTTGTGATACAGGTGCAGAACCTGGCACTTGCTGATCAGCTGCACGTCATGAGTAAGAGAAGTTAAATGTTTGTTTTCCACATTAACATGACATTCATTTTACATTAGGGACACCAACAGTACAGGCTATCCTATTCCAGAAAATTAACCATGGCCAGGACTGCTTCCTCATGGCTCTGAAGAGGTGCACCTATGCCACAGAACCCTGACCTTTCAGCTCTGGGTGGCCATATCTAAACTGCCATTGAGAAGGGCTGCAGGTCACGGTTGACTTACCAGCCCAGGACATTGGTGGGTTCAAATGCAACCCAGATGAGGCACTGCAACAATTCAGCTCTACAGGTGAGTTCATGTGTGAAGAACATCACTACAGTCACAGCCTTAAAGTACGAGTGTAGAGCAGGGCAGTTGGAACTGGATAATTTTTAAGGTTCCTTCCAATTCAAACCATTTTATGCATTCTACATATACTGCATATGCAACTACTGCATAAATCATAGAATCATTAAGGTTGAAAAAGACCTCTATGATCATCAACTCCAACTATCTTACAGCATCCTTTTTTTTTTTCTTCCCCCCTTTTCTTTATGATGCCAGCTGGTGGAAGCATTGAGGGTTGAGTCTGAAAAACAAACTTAATGGGATCCTCATCACTTTAGCCTGTGAACTTTGACACAAGAGGAAAGCAAACAGAAAGCAACTGGTGATAAGAAACTTCCATGGATGTTTACTAAGGTAGATTTGTTTAGGTGGTGGCTGCTCTATTTGTTTTCTTGGATCACGTTCTTGCACTTTGTCAGCATGAGAGATGATTTTTTAATTTGAAATACTTCGTTTATGCTTCATTCTGAATTACATTCTGTCTTAAAACCTCCAGTTGTGGTCAGCAGATAAGCTACTAACCAGGCAAGTGGCATTTCCATTTCCTGACTGGGGAGTTCAGCACAACAAACCCAGTGCAAATGGAATATTTCCAGGTTTCAGTGTTTAATTTGGAATTTACTGGTGGCATATCCACTCTGTCATTTGTGTGAAATACCCATTTAAAACACAGTTTCACAACTTCAACAACATATGGATGCACTATTTACTAACTATGGAAGTCACTGGGGAGCAGTGATGGTCTGAACACTGCTGAGCAAGGAGTAGAAGGCAAATGAATCTGCTGTAGATCCTTTGTGTCTGCTCCTGGGCCTGAATAGGCTGGTTCTTAAATGGTGAGGGACAATGAGTTACTCTGCATGCCTGACCACATCCAGGAGCTCTGGCACCCAGAAGCCATTAGAGCAATAATTTCTTATTGAGCAATAGGATTACTTTATGTCTGGGCAAAATTTTTGATCTGTAGTGGTAAGACATTTTACCACCACACTACAGTCAAATTCATTCATCACAGAAAGAATCATCATGTCACTCTGCACTATAATCTATTGTATCCTGTATCCTGAATACTCCACACAGCTCAGAAAAGCTGTAACTGATCAGAAAAAGGTACACACTACAAAGCTATGGGACTGCTTCTGTTGGAAGGATGACTATAACTCCTCAACTGAAAAGGCTCAGTAGATGCCTATGAAGTCATAACTGTCAGGGAGATGGTGGACAGGCATTGCCAGTGGTCACCTAGCAACTGATCGAATCCAGTACAAGAAGCCCAGGATGTAAAATGAGGCTAACATGTGGCAGCTCCAAACATCAGAAGCTGGGTTTTTTTTTACTCACAACATGTATTTAAGATGTGGAGCTTGCTGCCACGGGATGCTTTAAGCTGCTAAAAGTGTCTAGGATTAAAAAAGTCACTGGACAAGTTCATGAGAGAAAAAAAAAACCAAAACATTGAGGCCTATTTCAAACAAGACATCATGACTAGATAAGAAAACCCAAGAGCAATAAATCATTAGAAGCTAAAACAATATTCTGGGAACATATCTCTAACTGTTTGTGTGCTTTCACAAAGTATCTGATTTAATCTATTATTGGTAACAAGATACTGGCACAGATGAACTTTTGGTGTGACCTCGTCCAGCTTTCCTGGCACTTCTGTTGCTTCTTTTCCACACTACAAAAGCCACAATGCCACCAGTTCAGTGAGCCCTGTATTTGAGTCTTGTCAGGTCACCTGCTAAAGGAGCAAACTAAGAGGGGAAGGGCACGAAAACAGGCTGTGTATGCCCTTCCTGCTCTGCCTTCCAGATATGTTAGGCTGCACCAAGCAACTATAAAGCCAGCTGATTTCACCTTCCACGGATTTGCTAGAAACAAGGTAAACACTGAGAGAGAGATACTTTGCAAAACATCCAAATGCCAGGGGTGGCTAAGAGCACTTTCAGGTGCTGGTATATTGATGTGGACAACCTCCTGTGCAATCAGATGCACAGGGACTGCAACGTGCTTGGGTCTGAGACCTTTTGCATAAAGACAGATTTCACTCAGGAAAGCTATTGGTCATCAAGGTGTTGCACATTGTCAGGAAAACCTCGGAAGACTACGGCTGTGGTCTTCAAAAGTCAACTGACTTTAGCAAGTCACTTCCTGAAATTCCACTAAACCTACTTCCAAACATTTTCTACATACCCGGAGGCAGAGGGTTCCTGCCATGAAATACTTCCAACACATTATCTTTGAATTAACAAACTTCTAAAAAGGTATTCTTTGGGATAAATTTACAGATTCCCTTCTTTAGTGGAGTAAGCATTAGCATTAAATTACAGAGAAGCTCAACTATTTTCTCATAGTTTTTTGGTTTTTTTTATTATAGACTTTTTATCCACATGAATGATAAAGAAACTACAACAGAGTTAAATACCTTTCTTGATAACAGTGATTATATTCTTAATTACACTCAATATTAAATTGTAAAATATTTCCAGAGGAGTACAATCGTAATTCATACAGCAGGCAAAATACAAGAGGAGCAAAGGGCCGAGGGAAAAGGGTGTGAGAATTTTTCAGTCTGCTTTTAAAAAGCACTGTGTATGGCTAATGCTGCTTTATCCCCATTAATCCATCCAAATGTGGTTCTGGCCCATCTGGTTGGATGTGCATTTGTTAACATAAAACAATCACTATTCAAAAGTAAAAGATGAACTGGCAGACGCCGTCATTGCTTGCAGCGCTGAAAGGCTCAGCAGTTCCTTTCACAGCTCATCTGTACAATTCATTGAAAGCATTTTCTCTATCAAGTTCAGTAGTCCTAAAAACACAAAGACTTAAACTTTGGTACCACCAAAAAAGATCCAGGACAGGCATTTTTAAATTTTTTTTGTTTTGTTAATTTTTTTTGTTGGATTCTTTTTTTTGTTTGTTTCCTTTTTTTTTTTTGTTTGTTTTGTTTTTACTAATAAATGGCTGCTACATTCTATTTTACATGGTTGTCCATGATGCTTTGAGGTCACTTGTCCTTGGGTTGAGAGGAACCCGATTTGTTTGTTCTTTAAATCCCCAAGCCCTTCCATTTTCTCAGTCTTTATGCAAGTCAGGTTTCTGAGTGGTGGGTTGTAACTCACAAGGTAACAGCTGCAAAAGATTCTGTGCTTCTGGGAATGGAAAAAAAAAAAGAAAAAAAAAAAGGGATGTGATGTTACCAACACTGAGCCCAAGTTTGAGATTTCTTTACTCAAGAATTACAATCTTTATTTACAGTCCTTGAAAAATGGATACATGTAAGTCACCTGCTCCAGAAGCATCCTCTGAGACTTTGCTAGTTAGTAGAAATGCAATGTGGAAATGCTCACGTTAAAGTGCAAACTGTAACTGACTGCAGCATGACAGAACACAAGACCTGCTGCAGGAAGGAACACAAATCCCAGTAAGGGTAGCTGAGAAACACAGAGCGTTACCTGAGTAGTTGCTCTGCAACACACTGGGTCTTCACCCCTGCAGTGCGCTGTGCATGTGCATGCATGTTTCCTCTTAAAGCAACTGTTTCCTGCTTGTCTCACTGAGAATCTGAAATTGCTTCTGAACAATATAGTTGTGATTCTCTGCTTGACTGATTTAGCTTAGCAGTTAAGTAACAACTAATCTTTCAAAAGCACTAGGGCCTACTTAGAGAAATCCCTGTTGTCTGCAGGGATGGTGTGCCACTGAAAACAAAAACAGCGTGAAAAATGCATCCATCCTTCACTCTCTCAGCAAACAAGTGGGAAACACTCATAGCTGCGACGGCCAGCACCTTCCTTGCAGGGAGTGTCAGCAGATGAAAACCTGATGCTGGGAACAAACAGTGCCGTGCATCGTGATGCTGCCATCCTCAGGCAGAGTTTTATTGCAGAGCAGTGCTTTGGACAAGGCACTCAGGGCCAGACCTGCTGCTTCTCATCTGAGGAGGCATATTGTTTTATTTAGGATATTAATATCACTGAATTTGTTTTAAATCAGGGCTCAGATTAATGTAGACTCAACTGGAAAATGCTAGCAGTCAGTAAGAAAGTATGCACAAGAGGGCAAAACAAACCAACATGGTGGTTTGAGTAATCTCCTTATCTCAGCAGGCAAAGCTCAAGGCCACAGTTACTGGTTGTCTGGTTCCTCTATACCTGCTCCTAAAGGTTTTAAGTATTTGCTTCTTCCATAGCTTAGGTATCACTCCACCATCTATACTATCAAACTCTTCTCAAATGCCCCTGACTTGCTCTTCAATACTTGTACACCGTAGATTACTGACGTTTCTGTGTACATATAGGTAATTTTTTACTAATCCATGTATTTCACCTCAGGGATTTTTAGAGTGAATCCACTTCTGTGGATTCTGTGGCATAACACAGTATCAGGGTTACCAGCTTTTTGCTTCTCTGTCTCCAAGCCTAACCTTGTTTTACCAAAAAACAAAACCAATCAACCAACCAAAAGCACACACACAAAATCCACAACGTAACAACAAAAAAGCAACCCCAAATTCAGTTTCTTTAAAATGTTAAGGCTTCAGCACACGAAACTGGAATCTCTGAGGCTGCTGATGCAGAAAGTGTTTCTGCGTACTGAATGTTCCTAAAACTGTCCTTGCAAAATGCAGTGTTCGGTTGAGGAAGATCCTGCACATGGGCAGTAGAGTAACTGCAGGAGACTGAGCTACTGAAGACAGTGCCAGTGTAGTTCTGTAAAGCCCTTCCTCAAGGCTGAAGAAGCTCCATTATGAAGTCACAGTGACAGTGGACAAGGGAAGGGCAATTGATGTCATCTACCTGGACCTGAACAAGGCATTTGACTCTGTCCCACATGACATCCTGGTCACCAAGCTGGAAAAACATGGACTTGATGGGTGGACTACTCACTGGATAAGGAATTGGCTGGATGGTCGCACACAGAGAGTGGTGATCAATGGCATAATGTCCACCTGGAAACCAGTGACAAGTGGCATCCCTCAGGGGTCGGTGCTGGCACCAGTGCTGTTTAACATCTTTGTCAGTGACATGGACAGAGGAATTGAGTGCACCCTCAGCAAGTTTGCAGATCACACCAAGCTGTGTGGCACAGTCGACTTGCTAGAGGGCAGGGATGCCATCCAGAGGGACCTGGACAGGCTGGAGAGGTGGGCCCAGGCCAACCTCATGAAATTCAACAAGGCCAAGTGTAAGGTCCTGCACCTGGGTAGGCACAATCCCAAGCACAAATCCAGGCTGGGTGGTGAATGGCTGGAGAGCAGCCCTGAGGAAAAGGACCTTGGGGTCTGGGTTGATGAAAAGCTCAACATGAGCCTGCAGTGTGCGCATGCAGCCCAGACAGCAACCGAGTCCTGGGCTGCATCAAGAGCAGTGTGGCCAGCAGGGCAAGGGAGGGGATTCTGCCCCTTTACTCTGCTCTCGTCAGACCCCATCTGGAGTACTGTGTGCAGTTCTGGAGCCCCCAGCACAGGAAGGACATGGAAGTGTTGGAGCAGGTCCAGAGGAGGGCCACAAAGATGATCAGAGGGCTGGAGCAGCTCTCCTATGAGGACAGGCTGAGAGAGTTGGGGCTCTTCAGCCTGGAGAAGAGAAGGCTTCGAGGAGACCTTAGAGTAGCCTTCCAGTATCTGAAGGGGGCCTACAGGAAGGCTGGGGAGGGACTATTTATAAGACCTTGCAATGACAGGACAAGGGGCAATGGGTTTAAACTGGCAGAGGGAAGATTTAGACTCGATGTTACGAGGAAGTTCTTTCCAGTGAGGGTGGTGAGGCACTGGCACAGGTTGCCCAGGGAGGTTGTGGCTGCTCCCTCCCTGGAGGTGTTCAAGGCCAGGTTGGACGAGGCCTTGAGTAACCTGTACTGGTGGGAGGTGTCCCTGCCTATGGCAGGGGGTTGGAACTAGATGATCCTTGAGGTCTTCTTCCAACCTTACCATTCTATGATTCTATGGGCAGAAACCCTCATCCCTACCTGCCTGTGAACTGTTACTGCATTGTGAATGCAAAGGTACCTCCCTCCTTTTACTTGGCACCACTTTCCAGAGCCAGAATGCAGAAGCAGATGCTCTGAAGATTAGACCTCAGGATTCAGACAGCTGTCAACTCTCAATCCTGGGGTAGCCCAGTGAGGCCTCATAATTCCTGTGACATGTCTCTTAATAGCTTTAAACCACAGTACAACACCTCCACAGACAGAGCTTTTAGACTAGAATCAGTAATATCAAGCAACAGAAAGATCCTTTTCATTCTTGCATCGCCTGCAAAGAAAACCACAATGGCCAGGTCAGATAGAGTAAGATCTCTTCTTTTAAAAGCTCACCTTTAGCTTTTGCTGAGGTGTGCACCAAGCTTTTCTTTTCTGATCAAGCTTGCTGCATAGGGAATCTGCAATGACAAAAACCAAAGACGTTGCTTTAAGTGAAGGTTTGGCTAATGAGACCTCCAAGCTGTAATCCCTGCAAATTAAAGGTTTTGTTTGCCTCTCCCTATAATTTTAGGAAACAGCGCTTTAAATTAAAGGATTGAACTCTTCACGAAACTGCAAGCATGCTGAAGCAGAAAAAAAATTAAAATGGCCCAAATTAAAACAACAGATCTTAAAATCCCATATAGAAAATGTCTTCCAATGCTTTATTTAGATCAGTTGCTGGCAAAAATTAAACCACCACCCATTCTGCTTCCTGTGTGATGACAAAAATCAGCTGTCTGAAACAGTGCAGGCAACATAACACTGATCCCTGCACAGCTGATATACAGCAGGTTGGGAGTATGAGACTACGTTTATTTATATCACCATAATTAGGAAATTCATAATAGTTATTTCTGACTTACACCAATCTCAGGGAAGCCACTGAAGTGGAACAAATAATTAAAGAAAAACAGAGAACATAGGCATATTAGGGAACAGTTATATTTAGAAACTAAGTGGGATGATGTGCACTCGGGCTGCTGGGAATAAAGTATGAGGATGCTCTTTTTCAGTACTGGGCCTTTAGAATGCAACAAAACTAAATTGCTCTGAGATTTCTCCATAGCTGGGAATCTAAGTGACTACAAATTCACTGTTCTTTGATATTGTCTTCTGGAAGGATGGTTGGAGGAATTCAGACTGAGATCAGAGTATCTGTGTCTCTACAGTCCCAGGTGGTGCTGTGCACTGAGGCGATGTGCTTCTGCTGTCAGACAGCAAGTATACATTCACAAATAATGTCAAATATATTACTGCAAGCTGACACCTCCCCTGTGAGGACAGGCTGAGACAGTTGTGGTTGTTCAGCCTGCAGAAGAGAGGCTTCAGGGCTTTCATTACTTAAAGAAAGATAGGGACAGACACCTTAGCAGGGCTTGTAGCGACAGGGGTGATGGTTCTAAACCATAGAGGGGAAATTTGGACTAGATTCAAGGAAGGAAATTTTTATGCTGAGTATAGTGAAACACCAGTCCAGGTTTCCCAGAGAGGTGATAGATGCCCCATTCCTGTCAAGGTTGGATGGGGCTCTGAGCAACCTGATGTAGCTGGAGACGTCCTTGCTCACTCCCAAGGTATCCAAGTAGATGACCTTTAAAGGTCCCTTCCAACCTAAACCATTCTATGATCCTATGAAATGGGTTGTGCTGAAGTCAGTAGCAAGGCCCTAAGGTGTAGAAACAGCAGAAGGAACCAGGCAAATGCACAGAATTCATCTGACTCACCCACTCATTTAGTAGCACATTAGAAGCATGCACATTTACCTCCATACCCATCGACATGGCACCTAAGACACATTCTTGTGCATCCCTCTTTTGGTTTTACTTACATTATGCCCACTGTATATGAGGATGTTTGTGTGAGTTGTGCTCAGTGTCTTTGCGATGCAGTATCATCTTTCACCATCCCTGCCTTTCTTAAGGAGGAAAAGAGCAGGCCAGGCTCAGTAAGAGGAAAGAAATGGGCGTGGGCAGCTTCAGGACTTAACCCTCTCATCTTTTGGGAAAGGAGATCAATCTGACTGAAAGCAGCAGCACCAGAAAGCACCTGTGTCTGCAAAGATGAGCTGTCCGGCTGAATGAAAGCAGAAGTCTCTCATGAGGAAGAAGCTGCTTCCCCACTGAACAGCCCTCAGGAAAGGGAAATGTGTGTGCAAGAACTGAGGTGCTTAAGCCACTGATGACCTGAAAAGGCAAGGTGTTCTGCCTGACTAGTCTTATAACTCCTACCCTTGACAGGAGATAAAAGCGATCAATCAGGCAGCTTGCTGCCACATCCCCCTAAAAACAGAGCTCTCCTCTCCACCAGGTTCTTGAACAAAACTGCCTTCCAGAGCACAGTGTTTGCAAAGGCTATAAAGCTCCTCTCCAAACAGCAGCAGAGAAGAGTTTGCAAACGACCTCTTTACCTGATCACCCAGTTCCATGGTTTAGGTTCAAAGGGAAGTGCCTAAATAAGCACATTTCATCTGAGACCCCTGATACCGCATCAACTGCTTCCTCCCTTTCTCCCACTCACAAGGGCCAACAAGCAACACCGGTCTGCATGGCTGCCAGTTATATAGGACATCTCCCAAGCTGTACTGACCTAGATAAGACAGCAGCACACCTCCTGAAAAACTGACTGCTCTTAATCCACTTCTCTGCTACACTGGGCACATCAGCATCTTTTCAATCACAGAATCATAGAATCATAGAATGGTAAGGTTGGAAGGGATCTCAAGGATCATCTAGTTCCAATCCTCTGCCATAGGCAGGGACACCTCCCAATGTGTCAGTTTACCCATTCTTCTGGTAATAAATGAGATTGAAGTGGGTGCTCAATAGGAAAATGACTACTTTCTTCATGAGTTAAATCACCTACAATGTCATCTTCTTGACGGCATTACCTACAATGATAGGTGAGCATTGGGTAACTCTGACGCCACAGTGGAGTGGTATTTAAAACTCTCCGTGGCAACATAGCCCCCTTCTGTGAACCCTGGTGACTTGCAGTCAAACGGGCATAGAGATCCAACACGTGGTCCTTATCAAAGAGTGCATTGCCACTGCCAGCAATAACAGAAGTGCAGATAGTTTGGTTTTAAGCAGCAAGCACTCTGTGTCTTATGAGTAAGTCCACATTAATAGGAAATACATGACAAGGGAAGTGGATCTGTGATGGAGAAAAACTCTGTATCCATACTGCATTTCTCTTGTCATTTTCTTTTATTCCTTCAGGCTAGCTCTAGTCTGGTCACAGGTATAGATCATGGATTATGAGCAAGAGCACAATCCTATGTGCATACCTGGAACACATCCTTGTTTGCAAGCTCTGATTCTGCTCCACAAGATGAACCAAAGTACAGGCTGTCCAGGGGGCTTGTGGAGTCTCCTCTGAAGACTTTCAAAACCCACCTGGATGCATTCCTGTTTGGACTACCCTAGGTGCTCTTGCTTTTGCAGAGGGGTTGGACTTGATAATCTCTGGAGGTCCCTTCCAACCTCTAACATTCTGTGATTCTGTAACCAGATAGGATAGGGGATTCATGTCTAAAGCATGTGTCAGATCCTTGCTACACTTGGACATCAAAGTGTAGCCATCTGTACATCACCTTCTCTTGGAGATTTCACCTTTGCATCCCATCTCTAGGTGGAGAACACAGTGATACACTACCATGACTTTAGTTTCTTGAAGAGGGTACCTTCAGTACCCCAAAGCACTATTATCTGATGAGTATCTACAGGCATTTAAATAATTCTCATTTCCAGAGAATGCAGTTGAGATGTCAGTCAGAAGACAGTGCAGCCAGGACATCTCCCCCAAATGCAAAGCACATATTTATGTAGGAGAGGAGACAGACGTGCAGCTGAACTGCCATTGGAAAACTTCACTAAATAGTATTTACAGCTGTGTGAGCTGAACAGAGATTCTCACCTCCTGGGTGGGCAGTGGTATGTGCTCAGAGCAGCACCTGTCTGCACAGGATGTGAGGTGATGGAGAGTCTGGCAATGCTGGAGCACAGAGTCTCTATCCCATGTACACTTAAGAAGTGGAGAACACCAATACCATAGAAAAATGATTTGCACAGAGGCAGTGGCAGAGCCTGGCTTATGACTGGTACATACACATCTGATTTTGTTCAGAATTTCTGCAGTTTCTAAAGGAAAGGAAGCTTTCACTTCTGTTTTTAATAGCCATTAATTCTACAAGGTGTTTCTTTAACATTTGAATTTACTGGAGAAAGAGGCACACCTCCACCCTATTAACCCATGACACAGCCTGAAGCATTGTCACGTTTTAGCTACCTGCCTTAAAAAGCAGAAAGTGGCAAATGAATTCTGCTAAAAACAGTACTTCTCAGCTCACTTTTCTGTACACACTCAGGGACGTGTATGCTACCTTTGGTATCGAAAGGACTGTTCCCATTTTGTACCACTAAATCTGGAGAGGAACGCCAACAAAAATCAAATTAAGGTAACAGAACATATGGAAGCAAACTTACAGTATTATTCCAACTGCTAAATCATAGAAGAAATTAATGATAACAAATTATAAGCAGTTTTATTTTGGTTTGTGGTTTGTTTTTTTGTTTTTTTTTTGGGAGGGGGGCGGGGCAGGCGGGGTGCAGCAGAGCAATGAAATCTATATTGGAACTTTTAAGACATTGTAGACACTAAGTTCCAGACCTACTCTATCACGTTATTATTATTGAGCAGCACAAGATGCAGCTCAAGAAATCCAAGAGCCAGTCTGCTGAACAGATATTTGCCTCTAACACTCTTGCTGACAACAAACAATCTAGCTGGACAACTTTAAGAGGACAAAACCAGAAATCCCAGTCAAACACTGCTATTTTCTACTTTCACTTTTTGGAGTGACAGCAGGCACACAATGACCAAGGTCTCTGCACACAAACATGGATATTCCTTGTTTGTATAATGAATACATCAATTGTACAAAGCACCTACTTTCCTTTTACAACCTAAAATAGAGTTAAACCTACTGGTGGTTTTTCTTAATTACAGTAGGACCCAGAGGAACTTGATCTCATGCCTCTGAAGATCTGCAAGCACTACCACATGGTAGATTTTTTTTTCCTCTTTTAAACACTCCATATGAATCTTTAAAGGGTGAAAGATGATGCAGAAACAGAAATCAGTTTTGCAGGTAGGTAGTTCCTGAATTATTTTATTGCCTGCCACTGAAGAACAGAGTTCATTCAAAGCAGAAAGAAGTAGAGTAGCAAAGTAGCAAAGAGTAGAAGGCCATCAAAATGAGAGGACTTCAGAGTTGGATCCATTGCTGATGTCTGAACATTATTATTAGTCCAAAGTTAGGCTACTGAAGAGGAATTCAGTTCATGAAAGTATAAAGAAATTTAAAAAAAACAACAAACCAACACTTTCAACTTGAGCTGAAAAGACAAGGGATTGCCTGCATAACTCACATGCCTCAAAGACCTGTTGCTTTCTACACCTATGTAAAATTAGAGAGATTGGTCACTGCCTGATTTTAGTTACCAAAATAACTAAGGTTACTAACACTAGATGAACACCATTGTAGTTTTTTTCCTGAGAGGTTACAACTGTGGCCAGTATTTCCTGGAAATCTACAAACTACTTGTTAAGGGACAAAAAACTAGGCTCTTAGCAGGAGGCTTAAAATTTCTTACTTGGTGCTCTGCTTCTCTGTGGAAATGTTTTAGAGGGGTTCGCAAAAAATACAATAGGATAAAAATTGTCATGCTGGAAAAGCTGCTTTTGATCTTTTTCTCCCACCAGGCAGCCATGAAGAAAGTTTATGCTTTCAAAATCTGATCCACTAACACAGTTGCTTAGAAGACAGTGTAGCAGATACAGAGTCTCTAACATGAACTGACTCAGTGCTTTTGTTAGGCTGGCTGGGCTGTCCTGACAGATGAATTCTGGTCACATTGGCCAGAAACTGACAACTGCAAAGCCAAATGAGCTCTTCTGAGGCCATAGCACAGATGCCATGTTAGAATTCACTGCAACCCATTAGGTGGTGATTTCTTCTCACTGGCCCTTTCTGTATGGCTTAGTAACAGAAGCTGGATGATCCGTGCCCAAATCCATATATAAAATCCAAGTACATGCCCTGCACTTAGCCAGCCTGGGAAACAGCACTTTGAAAGAAGAGAAAGACTAAAATCCACACAGTGATTTCAGACTCATTTTGCTGCTAAATATGATGGATGACCAGTTGCTTCCTGGCACAAAGAGGCTGACAATACTTCCCGGTAGCTGCTCCAGACACCGAGCAACTCCCTTCACAACAGAAGGATGGGCTGCAATGTCCCATTGCTCCAGCTACCTACTGAGCCACATACTGTCAAAACCACACAGCGTACAGTATGTTATACAGCAGGGCCCACCCTCCACCTTCCGAACGATCGGAGCCTTCCTCCTGACTTTTAGGAAGCCATAAACCACTTTTATTAAAGTCTGGAGCACACAGAGCTTTAAAATAAAAGCTCATTGATTAAACACTGCTTTAATTGAGGCTTTTAACGATGGCTGTAGTGAGGGCCAGGGAGCAGCAGAGGGCACCCGGAGCCCGCGCCAGCACCCCTAGCGCTGTCACCCCCACGCAGCACGGCTGCCCTCCACATGTGGCCATTTATCATTGCCTTCTGCATTGCAGTTTCGCAAAGTCACCCAAGAATTGAGAGAAAAAAACCCCAGTATGTCTGGTGTTCAGTACTGGCTGGCCACTACCTGCAAGCAGTCCTTTCTGTGTAACAGTCAGGTTACAGAGGGTGTTTGCAGTAGAAACTTTTCAATTACAATTATATCTGGTTCATTTTTACATGCTTATCTTCAGCTAGTCATATTCCAGACATTTCTGACACACCAGGGTAGCTTATTTTAAAGTCTGACAACTCAGTTGTGGAGATTCAAAAATTACAGTTTACAGCAAGTGAAACTATCATTCTGGCAAAACTAACCTATCTCTGACAAGAGGATGTCTTCACGATCATGGGCAAGTCTTCAGAAACGACTAATTTAAGTTGTGCAACTCATCAGTAGTAAGAAGAGACAAAATAAAACTGACTCTGTGCCTTTATATTGTTTGCAAATTTAAAAAAGCAATGACACCAAGTTCTATGGCTAGTTATACCAACACATTTTGAGCTCAGTACATTACAAAGGTAGACACATATGAAGCCGTATGTAAAATGAAGATTAAAGTACGCATTAAGTGCTTTTACCTTTCTCTTTGCAATTCTGTGTTAACAAGAAAATTAGATGAAGGTGGCTCTGTTAAAAGCAATAGTGTTGGCATCCCAGGTGCATACAAAACAAACTAACCTGCCTCTGTTAAAAACAAAACAACCACCAAACAAATAAAATCCAAAGAAACTATGTTTTTTTTTTTCTGTATTCTGCACTAAAAACTGCAATTCGTCCATGCCACAACCCAAGAAGGCCAAAGAAGTTCTGTTGTTAGTACATGCAGCTCATGAATCTTAACTCCAGATACAACCATACAAGATATGTTCACAATAATGAATAAAATCAACTGCACAGATTATCACATCAAAAGTGCCTATTCCATTTCAGTTATGAACTGAAACATTACTGAGTATTTCTGCACCTATGTCTAAGACCAACAAGGGACTTGGCCTGTCTTATCTCAAACAACTCAGGCTGGAACCAGTCCTAGGAGAATCAGGAGAAAGATGGACTGAGCCCTGCAGAGTCACAGCTGGGAGATGCTTTTCTCTATATCTCCAAACAACTGGAAAACATCAGTTTGAGCATGCACTGGCTGACAGGTCAAACTTTGGTCTGTTGATGCTCCCCTGAACTTTCTCACCCAGTTTACAGTTGACACCCCAAAGGTGGTCCCAGACTGACTAAAATATGTAAGGGTGTCAACCCACCACCTATGGATCAAGCAAGACAGCACTAGGTCTAAGGGTGATGAAACCTCTCTGCTTTCTCTCTCTCTCTCCTCCCTCTCTTTTATGTCAGTTTTCTTCTACTTGTTTGTTTTTGGGTTTTGGGGTTTTTTTTGGTTGTTGGTTTTTTTTTTTCTTTTTTGGTAGATGTCACCTAGTTTTTTGTAAAGCAGTTGATAAGGAAGTAACTCCTCTGCCAAAGTGCCCTTATCCACAACACCTGTTGACAGCTGTTAGCAAAAAGAAACAATAAATTGTTTCCTTTTTTTCCTCAGGGTCACTGTCATGACTCTACTGCTGTTTCAGCCCTGACGAACTAGAGCAGTCTTCATTGCCCACTGAGTGGGATGAGGCATTTGACTTTTGTAGTGTGACTCTTATTGCCGTTGTGGCCCTGCTGGGCAGGCTTAGCTCATTCAGGGGATTACAAAGATTCACCTCTCCTGTCATCCACTGAGTGAGATGAGACAATCCATCTTAAAAAACACACTGCTTGCAGCAGTCTCTTGTTTTTTCATGAGCAAACATTCTTTAATTGGTCTCAGTGATACTGGGAGGGACACCTAAATGTGAGCAACATTTAGCAATAATTAAAGTAATTAAAGTCAGGCAGCCACAGTTAGTGAAGAGGTCCTGAACTGTTGGTGCAGTACATTATATGTTGGAATTGCTCTCTGTAAGTAGAGTCAGGCAGCCCTGTTTAATGATTAAATGACTAGCAGTCTTTCGGTAAGTGAAAAGGGTGTGAATTATGTGATCATATTTCTCTTCTTGACCACAAAAAAGCACTACACTGAACCTTGTGATTTCTCCACTTCCTTGAGAATCAGAAAAAAAATCATCACAGCTGGCTCACTGGAAGTCTGGGATATCCAGTTTTAGAATGTCACAACCAGGCCACAAAGTGAATAGCAGAGATGATCTGTTCTCTCCCTGAGAGGAGAAGTTCAGCTGACATACGAGATAAAGGCTGAAGTGGGCTCACGATCTTTGTGCTCAAAACCAGGAATCAGACAGGTCACCTGCATCAAGTCCAATGCAGTGGGGAAGTGCTTTTCAGGATAGCATCCTAATTACTGTCTTCTGTGACAATACAATTCATAGACTGAGCCAAACTCCCTGTCTGGAATTGTGACACAAAGGGGAACACAATAATGCATTAAATGAAAAGAATGGAGACAGCAGCAAAAAATCTCGAAGATGTTCTGGACATGAATTTCCTCTGCAAACAATCTCCTCTATCTCTAATTGAAATCTCTCAAGTAAGCAGGATCAGGGAGCAGGAATGTTCATCTGCTCTAAAAATAAGGCACTCCTAAAAGCCTTTAAACACAGGTGCACAAGTTTGACAATCTTGGCCTTCAGCTTTATTTTATGTCCTAGCCTATCAGTTAGAAAATGACAGTACTAGGAGGCTTGACAGTGCCTTTCCTGCACCAGGGTTTGTGACAAGTATGAGGAAAATTTAGGTGCTAGAGTATGACTCGGGTAAGTGGGGATATTTTTGAGGCAAGTGTCAAAAAAAACCTTGTTCAGACTGATCACAGACAAAGCACTATCAAAACGATCATGCGCAGACAGCTTTCCATTTGTTACAGTGCCCTGTTTCTTAAATCCAGACTAAGCGACATGAGAGTAAGGAACAGTTTCACATACTCCACCCCTTGCTTCCATTGGATTAAGTATGTCAAATTTTCAAAACAGCACAATTGTATGCAATGATCCAGAGTCATACTTACACACAGAGGCAAAATCCTTGTTGATTAAAAAAAAAAAAAACCAAGCATGAGACCAAATAGGAATGTGTGCCTGCAATCCTTTACTGCTAAGTTAAGCAATTCTGGAGATTACAATTTGAAAAAACCACACATCCTAAAGTTTATTTGCCAGTGAGAAGCTGGCCTTGCACCGATTCCATGTTGAGGTCTGAAAAGCACTCCTTGGAAACTCCTACAAAGTAGAAACATTTAACTCCTTAAGGTTTAGGTTTCTCTCTGAAGGAGCACCTTTCATTTCTGAGTCAACACATTTCATTTAGTTGGAACATGAAGACCCATCTGGTTACCATATGAAAGTAAATCTCCAGGTAATTAGACTCTAAACCAGCTGAGAAATGTATCCTTATATCTTGCAAAGTATAAGGTACTACAAACTTGGTAATAGACATATGCATGGTTCACAAAGGAGAAGTTTGAGGAGTGCATTTAAAAAACATAAAGTGACAGTTCATAACATTTTCAGGAGAGAAAGCAGACTTACAATTTGTAGCTGCTGTACCATTTCTTCTCTGTATGCCAGTTCCCGCTTCATCTGATCTTGAAAATTATCTACAAAAGGGCAAGAGGGGAAAAAAATAAAATGATGCAGTAATTAAAACAGAGACCACTCTGCAGAACTGACATCAATCAAATTTTATCAAACCAAGTCACTACTAAGGAACCATGAAGCACTACAAAGCCTTTCATCCAATTAAAACAGGTGCCTAACAAAAACTTATTGAGTAGTAGACACCAGATGTAACAGAAAAACTGGAAAAAATTGGATTCAGGTACTTCAGTAATTAGCAAGTGTAGGCTATTAAGTTTCTGTTGCTAGCATTTATTCTCACAGTTATTTTTTTTTCTCAACCATTAGTCAAACTTCTGCAGCCATTAGTCAAACTTCTGCCAATGCTGAGGAGCAAAAATGGTTGTGCTTTGCTTTGGCACAAATCTGTTGACAGTGAAGTCCAAACACGTGAGGAAAGAAAAGTGTTCAAGGATGTAGGATTTGACTTGTAGCCTGTAACGCTGTGCTGATGGCTCTGAACAAAATGCAGGTTAAAGCTCTATAAAGAATGACATGGAACTTGGAAGGGAAAAAGAGGGATTCTGGACAGCTGGGTCACAGCACAGGCTAGCCTTTCTGTGCCAGTACCATCTCCTTCCATTACTTTCCTCTTCAGTAAGCATTTCAAACAAAACTTCACTTGGTAGAAGATTAACTGCTGTTCTGTGTTCCATAACATTGCTTTTGGAGGGCAGAAAAAAAGAAAAAAACATAAGGAGAACTACTTAAAATAAGCAACTAACTTGGAGACTAGAGTGATGGAGACCTAGGTGCAATGATGGGCTATGAAATGGAAGAGAAATAAAACCACTGCAACCAAGATCATTTTGATCTAGGCAACAAACCTGTAATAAAACATGGGAAAAGCAAGGCGAATACCAACAGAAAACAGCATTGGGCACCTCAACACACAGGCCTTGGAAAGAAGAAGTACAACGCCAAGGCAGCTAAAATAGTTTATTTACAACCAACTAATTAAAAGGGTTAAATAGTTGTGTTTGTTGCAGGCATATTAGGCCAGGACTCAGGAAGCCTGGATTCAACACCTGTTCTGCTGGACTCTGTGCATGAGTCTCTCCATCCCTCCCTTCAGCATTACTGAAGCAGGAACAGCAATGCTGCTTCACCTGCCAAGTGTGTTGGAAAGATTAGTGGATTAAATGACAGTAGGATACATTGAAAGCACAGTAATGGGAGTTGCAGAAATACCTAAATACATAAGGATTTGAGGATGAGTGCCTCCTATTAATACTCTGTGTCCTGGTACAGTGCTGGGAGCTCACTCATTTCCAAACCTCACCATAACCTCTCAACCCCAAAAGCAGGAAATCAATCAGCAGTTCTGGCATGGTACAGCAGAGACAAAGGCCATACCTTGCCCATGGGGAAAGGAGTTGTGTCCCCATTAAGTGTGCAAGTACAAGGGGGCACTCTCTCACACAAGCATTTTTTACCTCTAAAAGATCATTGAAAATTGTTTAAAAGGTGAGCAGGCACTTTAGGACATAAACCACCAATGAAATAAAGAAAGAGGGAGAAAATCTGTCAGGCTGAAACCACTGACAGTCCAGCACAGCCACAGAGAAAAGGATATGACATTATTTCAATAACATTCTTCAAATTTCAAGTAAGTAGCCATAGAAATTTTCAGCTTATTTACTCTACTCCAACTTAACCAGAAAAAGAAACTAACTGAAATACAGCAGGTTTCCCAGTCCTCTCTTCCTGGCCCCCAAAAAGTTGTGCTGCATAAAAAGTTGACCACCTCTTGTCTTGATCACTAAAGGCTGATAGAGCTCTGCTACTTTCTATGTAGGTCCTCCACTTTCCCTCTGAGTAGGCTATGTGGAGACATCTTCCTCTCCTCCACACTTTACTCCTGACTGCCTCTTCGCAGGCTCATCACCTCTCAAAAAGCTCAGAAATTTGGCTCAGTTCCTGCACTGCAAATGTCCAAGTTCACAGTGGAAATGAGGTGTTAATGGTAAGGACAGCATTTTTTGCAGCAGCATTTATCTGAGTCTGGCTGCTCAGAGACAAAACCATACCCAAGAGAAACCATATGAATATTTAAATAGTTTTCTTAACGCAAAATTAAATACTTTAACTATCCAGATTATGTCTCCGCCATTTTATTACTGCACTGGTAAATTCAGCTGGAAAAATGTATGCAAGTCAACACATTCAGAAGGTTCTGGAAGAGTATGTAGCACTCACATTTCTATCAAGACAGCAAATTCTTTCATTTTCTTCAAGTGATCTGACCTTTTTTTCATTTTTGTTAAGCAATCTCTGCATTGAGAGACCTTACGTGCAGTTTTCCAGTAAAATATGCCAACATAAAGGTGCAAACAGCAGAATACAGTCTGCTGTTCTACAAATTATCCCAGGCTACATTTCAAGCAGGTCTAGCCATAGAGCAGCATAGTACTGTTGAATAAGCTTGCAAATACCGGTTCTCATTTAACAGTAATTTCCAAGAGGAGAGCATGGAAACCAAACACCACTTGCACACAAGACAGTGTAGTACTTCTGTAGGTGATGGTTTGATGCCATTAATGTGTAATGTCCCAAATGTGCTCAGTTCCAAATGCAAGACCCCCGAAAAGGTGACTCTGGAGTTAACTCCCAAAAACCCAACAGGAGCATTTCCTAGAAAGACACAGTATTATCATCTTCTATGTCTCACATATTGCCTTCCTGCTGAAACAGGGATGAATTTTCTCCTTGTAAAAAAAGGTTGAGAAGACTTAAATCCAAAGGCTTCTTATTTGCCCACAGTGTAAAGCAAAGAGAGAACCCCTACCAGCTGTGGGAGTGAAAATTACCCTGGTAGTGTGCTCTTATCTGCAACAGCTTCAAGGATGGGATGGAGATCCAGTCCCCGTGGCCACTCAGCCTGATGCTGCAGTGAGACAGACTGGAAAAAAAAGGCTGTTACCTTTGTGCTCTTCCCTTTCTCCTACAGCTGTCTCCAAGCCACAATTAATACACCAATACAATTTTAACTCTATCTCAACTTCCCTTTAGTTGTACCTCTGAAGACTTCTCTCCTTAGATCCTACCTGTACAATACCAGCGCATGCAATTAGCAGGTTGCCAAAAGCTGGCAAAATAAATAGTTGGCCCAAACCCCTCCTGACTCCTTGACTGACTCCTGACTCTTGACTCTCCCTGACCAAAGGAGTTGCCCTGTGTGGCAGCAAGAGCCTGGAAGAGACCCTATCTATTTTGCTGGAGCACACACTGCTCTAGAGGAGAAACCGCACTTATCTTAGACTTTTCATTTACTTGCTTTACAAAGACCCTTTTTCTTGTGTTATTACACATGTAGGGGGTGTGTTATTTTGGTAAATCTAAATCTGTAAATAGGTTTTACGGTCACTTGTATATATTGTTTATAGCACATTGTCTGATTTCTATTTTAATCCTGGAGAAAATTGACCACTACTTTGTGGTATACTGAAACCACACATTTTTCAAGCGATGTGCACAGTCGCCACTTCCTTGGTTGGCCGTATGCATTCTTTTATTTGAATTGTATTTCATGTGGTTTAATTGCAGTGTTTATTTACATGGCAATGACAGAGCATTAATTTTACTGCAGAAGAACAAAAGGATAAATGAGTGACCTGAATGGCAAAATTCCAAGATGCCATTTCACCAATACCACACATCAAGTGTTTTGATCTACACAAATAACTTGAAAATTACCTCACTCCCAAACCCAGGTAATGACTGAATCTATACTGAAGGATGAGGTTATCCTTCTTTCATTAATATCTGTATCACCTCAGGCAGCTCTTCTTTATTTATGAAGCTGTCTGCATCTTTCAACATTTGGACTAAAGATGGAGTCATTCCCAGAGTCTTCATACTGCCTTGCTTCCCTGAACNCCTCTTCCTGTATTACTTCTAACTTGTATATAATTGTAAATACCTGTATATATTGTGTATATATGCTTTTAAGTATGTGCCATGCTGTAAATATAGCTTCATATTAACTTACTGCCATCTGAGGCTAGTCTGGTGATTCCAACTGGTGGGAGGGAAAACTCCCAAATCATGTCAATCTGATAGTACAGAAAGGGGAAAATTTTTTCTTTAAAGAACAGGAAAGTGCCATCTGTGCTCCCACCTTTTCTGACAATCCAGGGAGGTGCAACAGTGGGTTGTACTGGTAATAAGTTTTTTTGTCCCTGCAGTTTCTATGAAGGAACTCAGAGAACTAACAAAACAGGGAGTTTCTGAACTCTTCAAGAAACTATGATAAACCAACACGAGGACATTTTGCACTGAGTGTTGGTCAGAGATTTGAGTCATGAAGGCATAAAGAAAAGTTAGCAAGAGGCAGAATAAACTAACACTCAGTCTGGGAGGGTCTTAACAACTCTGTCGTGGCTTGCTGCAAGTCAAATAACTGCAGTGTTCTGTACGGGCATAGTCTCACAGGAGCACAAAGACAAGAAGCGAGAGTTTTAAAAAGAACCCACAACATCAAGAGTAGGAAAGCACTGAACAGAAATACTGTCAGACCTCCTTTGGACTTCTTGGTGAAAGCACCATCTCAAATACCTTATCTTAAGAGGAGAAACCTGAACAGGTCTTCACTCCTTAAACAAAATCAATTCTCTAGTATCAGTCAGAACCACCTAAAGATGACTATAAAGTACCTTGCCTCCAAAGGCTTCCAATAAACTAAGCCTACGGACATCACTGAAATTCAACAAATCCCAGTCAAGTTTCTGTTTAGTCACTGCATTTGATGTCATCAAAACCAGCAAAATATAGACCAGAATAGGTATCCAGCTTCAGATTCTCTCTACAAAGTCCTGCTTAGGCAGTGTGTAAAGCCAAGGCAGGATTGCCATCAGCCTCAGGAGAATTAAGCCAAAGATCCTAGCAACACAATCAAAATCACACTTCTTTCACTTTAACAATGTGAAAATAACCACCCACCCACGAATAACACCAAAACCACAGGCATGTGTCTTACTGAAGACTGGGAAAGATGCATTTCCTTTCAACACCTGGAATTCCTGTTCTAGTCTCCTCCGTAAGTCGATCTGTTCAAACAAAACCTTCTGGAGTTCTTCTAGCAAAAAGAAAAGTGATTTTGCTAATCTGTATAAATAATTCTTGAAAGAACAGTCACAAAGCAATTCATTACTCTAAGACAAAATATTTTAGCAGTTATAAAAGAAATAAAAAAAAGTGTTGCATAGACCTACAATAGATTTTGTGCAGAAAGCCATGAATATAAATCAATGTAATATATTATTTTAAAGTATTATATTACGGTGTCATGTATTGATTGATATATATGCATTAATCTCAATTATATCCACCCAAAGGTCTATATATTATTCATATGTTCCTTGACAAGCTTAAAATATGGTGCAGAACAAAAGTGCCCCCTATTATCCTCATATTCTATTAAAACAAAGAGCAGTTTTATAATGTAAAAGCCCCTTATTTATTTTACCTTTCCCCATGTTTTCTACATCCTTCTTCAGAGAATGAGGTGAATTGGTTTCTTGTGTATGTTCACCTTAAAAACAACACAAAAAAAAAATCCNNNNAAAAAAAAAAAAAAAAAAAAAAAAAAGTTACTGATTTACTGATACTGCTTTTCATCAATATTGTCCTCACCATGCAACTGCTTCAGATAATCTGGAGGGAAAAAGAAAAATACAGAAAGCATAAGATTAAGGTTTATCCACAGATAACCACAAATGTTGGCAGGACAGGTATTTGCAGACAAGACCTGGTGTCTCCCCAATACCTAGGAGAACTCCTCTTGCACATCTGCCAAACTGACCCCTGCTTTCCCTCTAAGCCCTCTTGAAGATGCTCTTACTCTGGAGAATGACTAGGAAGAGCAAGGTGAGAATGGGGCAGAGATTTCCTTACAGTCTCAACTCCTGTCTTCACAATGAGAAAACCATCCTGTCTACCTGGGTAGGACTGTCTTTCAAAATCCTTTTTGCACCAGTCTCTCTGCCTTTACAAGCTTTTTATCATCTTTTAGAGATCTGTGGCATGGACTTGTTGTAACTGGACATAATGCATACCCAGCTGAAGCAAAACTGACATTAGTGGCACTTGCGTCTAAAGGTCAACCAATTCGGAGAATTCTGTCTTAAGCTGCTTGTGTAACTTTTAATCACAGAGGAGTACAGAATTTTCTAGATAACACAATTTTACTAGTTCTATATATGCACATGCTACCTATTCCAGTCTTTTTACTTTGCAAATAAAATAAAATAAACCTATACAATATGTTAAGTTCACCTGCATGACTGAAATACGAATCTTCTGACAGAAAGTGCTATTTTAACTGTCCTCTGGAACTGGAAATTTTAATTTGTATGAATAGCATTGTCAACCAAAAAATATTTTAAAATGTTTTTAAAAGAAAAAAAAAAATACCACTGCAGCAGAAATAAATTAGAGGTTTTCTGTTATTCACAGGTGAAGTAGAAATGGTTCTCAACAATTAGGAAAATATTTGATCAATAATCTATTATTGAGCAAATTGGATTAATTCTTGTTTTAGTCCAGCCAGTGAATAAGTAACATTAACTCTACTGATAAGCAATCACAAGACAGACACACAGGTAAAGGTGCTCATGTGTTTCTGTATTTGGAACAAAGAACAGTGGAGGAAATACCTTAGAGTTTCTTGAAAATATAAAACCATAGCACTGAATGGGTCATCACAGGACAAAGAAGATAGCAGATGGAGAAGCTTGAAAAAACTTGCATCGTCACCATGCATTTGACAGTAGGTCATCACAGTTAAGCTTATTTTGAAGTTGAATTAGAAAGTCTTGGCTTATATGCAGTCAGAAATCTTTTTGTGAAACATTTATGTTTTCAAGTATCAGTGTGCTTTCATATCCAGTAAACCTTGCTGTAAACGAAACATATCCAATACCTATGCATTTGAACATCTGCTTGAAAAGAACATTTCCTTGAAAAGAAATCAACCACTCATTCAGGGATATACATTTAAACAACTGATACCTGGTGCCAGCAATGCCATTTAAAAAATCTGTTTGTCTAACACAATGATTAAAAAAATCATTTTTGTATGATATTTGATATAAACAAAGTACTTTCTACAGGGAAGTGTTCTCACCACTCTAAAAAGAAACAGCCAACTTAAAAATCTATCACCTTTAGGTAGATAGATTTTAGACAGATTTGAAGAGTTTACACTAGGGAAAAAGGTAGGTTTGTTTAGTTTTGGTTTTTTTTTTTTTTTTTTTTTTGTTGTTGTTGTTGTTGTTAATAGAATTCTATTTCGGACAGGATTGCTACCAAAAGAAGTATTTTGTTAGATAAATTAGGGTTCACACAATAAAAATTAAGGAAAAAAAAAAAAGAGTAATTTAAGTTTAGGAAGGGTATTTATTGAGTTGTAAATACTAACATTTTTCCTATCAGTTTCTTTCATTGAAGCACCCTTTTCTGAACGCTTTATGTGCAATTTTGAGGGACTCAGAAAGGAGGTATCTAGATTTTTCAAGGAGGAGGAGGAAAAAAAGGAAAGAAAACAGATCCTAGCACAGAGCATGGCAGCAAGATAGCTCTTCCCTACTTGCTTGGTTGAGCTTCCAGGGCTGCATGATGGTTTGAGGCTGTCAGCTTGTTGAGACTGGAGGAACCACATCAAAATAGATATAAGGGCAGGTAGTATGAAAAAAAAAAACCAAACAAAACCCAACACTTTCCCAGCATCTGCAGCTTCATAACTAAGCTACCAAAAAGACTTCCAGCATATTCCCCAATCCTTGCCCCTGAAATAAATAAAGAACAGGGCAGGAACACTGAAGGTATTTAAAAGCAAAATTCGGCATACGTAGCATTTTTAAACTGCTGTCTGAGGTTCTGAAAAAGCCTTGACATTATTACTGTTAACAATAATAATAATCAGATGGCTTTCACCTTTCCAGTCCCCTTGAAAATGATAATAAGAAGCCTGTTCTTCTCTGTTTTTCCATACTTCCCAGAGGCCTCATCATGTGTTGTGTACTGTTCTACCTTAATTGAAAGGGAGGAGGTATTGAATATTTAACCAGCTTCCTTTCTCTTAAATGTTAATTAAAAGCTAAATAGATGTTTAAAAACAAACAAACAGAAAGCCCAAAGAATTTTAATCAGTCTAAGAAAAAATCGCTTCCCCTTCTAATAGCTCCACCATAACTCTCTTGGGCCTTATATACACACAAACTTGGAGCAGTATTTAAAACACTAGCACTGAAAGCTGTGCAGCCCCCTGGTACAGACACCTAAGTTTTCTCTAAGAGAGGCTTACTTCATTTTTTTTTTCAGAAAAAAAAATCAAACTGCATCTCAATTGTGTATTGGCTGGGGATAGGGAGCAAAGGGGATGAAGAACTCATAGCCAATTTGCACTGCCTTGGCTAAGGCATTGTGTGCCTCTGTTCTTCCCAATGAGCTACAGGCCACAGATACTGGAATAAAGGTGTATGGGTTATATATTACAAAGATGACTTTCTTAACCTGGAATGTGAAGACTTGCCCACAGAAGAAAAAAGAAATTACATCTGTGAGTAGACACACCTCAAATTACTTTATCAGTACCCTAAAAACTGTAAGTCCTCAGGTCTTATGATTCTACCATTTTATTAGTTCTGCACCCATTGGAATAGTTAAGATTTTAATTTTTAACACAAAAAAAACCCCTTCAGAAATAATTTTAAATTTACTCGCTTCCAAATAGTTACATGTTGCCTTCACTGTACTAATCCAAACCTGACACAGCCAGATTACCTCTCCATGCTGTGCCATCTACAGCAATCTCATGCAGTTCTTTCACAGGAAGCTCACAAAGCATTCTTCAAACAGCAAGTAAAAATTTCCATGCTGGCCCTCAGCTACATCAAAGGGCAACTGATTTGCCCAGCACAGAGCTCCAATGGACCAGGAATAAAACTCTTCTCTCCTGGTTCTTCGTCTGGTGCCTTATCCCCAGCTCGTACTCTACAATCTCACTACATCTGCGATGCCAGACTGCACCTACCAAAATCATCCACTCGCATATATCTCCGCTTCATCTCTATTATTCCTGGACAGTGCTTCAGCATTGCAGAGCGCACTGCACTTACCAACCAGCTCTGCAGGGCACTTCTACCAGGTGAGCTTCACTGTTATGAAGCCCACAGCACTGGCAGTCTAACATAACTTAAATGTCCACTGCTATTTTTAGCTGGAAAGAGAGTTGTCTGTAGACGCAAAGACCACAGTGGTGAAGATGTTGCTATATTCTCTGTATAAATACACATACAGTTTAAAAATACCAGCAAATGTCTACTGGCAGACGTTCGGACCTCCAATGGCTCCATCTATACTTGAAATTAATTATTCACTTTAAGATGCATACTGCTCTTGTGTGTGTCCTAAAGAAATGCTACTCTTACTGAAAATATTAATGTATCATGCATATTCATGCTGCTTTTGGAAGGAGTAATCAATAGGATAATCAGCACTTGGGAAAATATTTCAGGAAACTCAATAAGCACCTTTTAAGTGCTTTTCTGTACTGCAGCTCCTATGCAGCCTTACAAACTCGGAAGCCTCAAATGTTAATTTGCCCTGAAAGTGGTTTGACTTTCGAACAAAATAATTTTTTTAATAGATGAAGGCTCATTTGTAAACTCCATTTAAAGTTTAAAACACAAACATTTGATTAAAAAATATCCAAGCTTAAGTAGTAACAGATAAAGTTTCAGGATTT
>WBNM01022355.1:61797-152151 GCA_013399055.1 Ramphastos sulfuratus | reverse complement strand
GGTAAGACACTCCTCACACACTTTGCAGTTCTCACTTGGTCTCCTTCTCTCTAGAGGTCTGTGTGGTTGCATCTGCCTTAACTCTTTAATCCAACCTAACCCCATATTTTTTCCTCTAACTTCCTTGTCATCTTTTTGACATCTCACTTCAGGTCTCTCTAGAATTATCATGAGATATACAGGGATTGATTTGGTTATTTCTGAAGAGAGGGAAAGAGGGGGAAGCAGGGAGGAGGTTTGAGTCAGGAGCCTCCTGGCAGTCTGATTGCTTTGGGAGGGATTTTGTGTTTCTGTATTACTTTCAGCTTGTATATAACTGTAAATATTTGTCTGCGTGTGTATCTATATATATATGCTTGTAAATTGTGCTAAGCTGTAAATATAGCTTCCTTAACTTCCAGCTGACTGAGTAGTCTGATGGATTTGTGTAGGGGGGTGGGTAACTCCCAAAGCATCACTAAGTCAAATCCTTTAATGTTCACGTTCCTTTTCACTGCTGCAAAGTCTTTTCTTCAGACCCTATTGGAGGTCTTTAACCTTCTCTGGCCACTGCTCCTGTTGAAGGGTTTGTCCTCCCCTCCACCCTCCACCCCTCCTTGTAGTTTTGGCATAGCTGGTGACTGTTCCGAGTTAGTTTCCATTTGGAGCACTTTCCTCTGCTACACTCCCATTCATAGAGCCAAAGTGCCTAACAGAGGTCTGCTTCATTCAGAGTCTGATCAGTAATGCATAACATGAACCTCTCTACAGTAAAGTAGCTATTTCCAGCTGCCTTTTGCCAGAGTCACTTAAAGCACAGTTCTCTACAGCTGGCATGGTGAGTTTGCTAAAGAGACAAAGCCAAGCCTTAAGGGATTTAGGGGAACTGGGAGACTTTATAGAGGGAAGCAGCAATTTTGCTTGGACAGCTAAATTGCTAACAGACTCTGGGGGAGGGTTATCAGCCCTCTGGTGAATGACCATTCAGACTCATCATTTTATGGGTGACCTAAAGGCATTTCTCAGCCTACCATTGTTTTATAGAACTGTTTGCAGTACCTCTGTTACTAAAATGAGCCAGCATCACCATCACAAATATATTTATACTTCCAGCTTAAAGTCAACACAGCAGAATTTTTAAAAAGGACTTTTTCTTTCCTGTGAGGAAACCCTTACTCTCCAAACTAACTCCTGAGCTTCTGAGAACCAGGATCCCAAACCTGACTTCAACCAAAAGCAGTCCATTATATATCAGGTCACAGGAAATACTTAGGTGCCACTTCTAGATGCATCATTGACTTTTGATCTTGAGAATAGGTCTGAGACCTTGCAGATCCAAAGTACTGACAAGCATTTGCTTTATGGTGGTAGGAGGAATCAGCTAACAGCCAAGGACTGAATTAACATCAATATGATTCAGCTTCTAGAGAAGGGTGAGATATATTGGCAAGACAGCGTGCAGAGGCTTGGCTTGCAATCATATAGCTTGTCTTGTGTAATGTTTCTAGTGTATGACCACTTTATATTTAGCATTCTGTCATGGTGCCAAATGCTGCTACTTAAGGTTTGTGGGTTTTTTCCTTTCCTTTTTAAAAGGATGTCGTTAATTTATGTATTTGAATTTGTAGTCTGAACATTAGCTGATCACTCTACAGATGGTCTCTTGTCTATAATATCTATTACACTTTCCCAAATTTATAATCTGGAACCACTGACCTCAGGGCAACCCTTAGAATGCAAATGTTTTGAAATGGAATTTTAACTGCAATCTTCTGACAAAAAAATGCTTTTTTTTTTTTGATACAAGTAGTTCTAGTTGGTGCTGTAGGTTTTGTTCTGTCACTTGTCACTGTTTTCTTTCACTCTGGTAGAAACAAAGGCAGGCACATTTTTCTCTGCAATGAAATGAAAAGTGACAGATATAAAAAAGTACATTATTGTGTAACAAGTTTAAATTCTTTAACATTTAACAATGTTTGTAAAGAATAATACTAATTACTAAATATTTTTAATAGTGTAATTCCACAAAAAAG
The DNA here is from genome assembly GCA_013399055.1 of Ramphastos sulfuratus. Classification (NCBI taxonomy): domain Eukaryota; kingdom Metazoa; phylum Chordata; class Aves; order Piciformes; family Ramphastidae; genus Ramphastos; species Ramphastos sulfuratus. The sequence goes on along the minus strand of WBNM01022355.1, from coordinate 150,139 downwards.
GAGACTTGACATGTATATTGCCATTTAACAAAATATTCACTCAACTTTTAATAGTAATTTGGAAAAATATTTCCTTTAAGAAAAGTATAGAAAGCCATAGCATTGTTCACTCTTTTTTTTATTTCCACCTTCTGATATGTGCTTAAACCTGTGCATTGCAGGAAGACATATCATGGTTGGAATCTAGATCCAGTCAAAGGGAAAACCCTGATGGGAGACAAGTGCTTGCCATGCTTGCTTTATGAATATTTGAGTTGGTTGCAGTCACGGTGCACTCTAGCAGGTCAGATCTGCTGTCACTGTCAGTCTTGCTATACAGTTGTTTCTCTGTGACATGCAAGTACTGTGAGAAATGGATCTGAGCTGGCTGAAGGCAAATTTTCACTGTGCACTGATGATCATTCTGTGTGTGGAAGTAGGGGAAGATTTAAGATGGGGATAAAGAATGTTTTCTGATTACTGTGCTCCTCTTCATAATTATATGAATTGTTGTCTTGTAACTTTCACTCTGTGTGCATGTAATGAAATAATGTATGTTAATCCTCATGAATCTGTCAGGAATATGTTAAAAATATTCTACTTATTCTTGATGTACTGCTTCAAAGGGATAAGACTTGGAAGGATAATAGTGTGTTGAGGTCACAGCTACTGAAAATACTACTTTCCAGGTTAAGGTCCTCCTTTTACCTAATTAATTTTAAAGTAGGACTATTTCTGAGACATGAAAGTATTACTGCATCACCTATAGCTAAGTGAGGGTCAGCCAGGCACACTATTCACTGTCAAGAAAGTTATTTCTCTATTTTCAATTGTGTAGACAGAAATTTTTGTTTCTAGAATGAGAGATAGATGACTTCAGAAAGTCAGTATAAGATATCAGTGTCCAGGTCAGGGATATGCATGGGTTGCTGTCTCGGAGCTCCTGCACAATTGCATAACACCATCAAGATAGTGATAGTTTTGCCAAAGCTACTCTTAAAGAACTGAAGATGCAGGCTAGTGATCCAAGAGAATTCAAGAAGGGATCCAAACTCATTTTATGTTCAAGTCTGCATCACCAAGTGCTTCCCAGGCACTGCCAGAGGTCTGAGATCCCAACATTAACCAGTCCCCCTTCAACCATGGTTTGAGAACCATGATATGAAGTTTAAACAGTAGTAGAAAAATATAATTTTCTTACATGTGTGAGTAATAAAAAACTGATTAAGTAGCTAAGGATAAAATTCTGTCAAAAGAGGTTTGAGTGACACCATGAATCTGAAGTGCAGAACAGTGGAGACTTTTTCATTGTTGCTAGATGCAAGAGACCTGAGAGAATATTTTCATTTTTCTGAATACTGGATAGTGTGTGACAGTTGATTCCTGCCTCCATTGCTGTGCTGTATGGATTATATACCAAGCCTAAGGATTGATGTCAGTAAAAGGATTTTTTTTTTTTTTTTTGCCAGAGAATTGCTTATCTTTTGAACTCACTTTTTATAAAGTAGCTGCTGTGTTTTATAAATACCTTGAAGTCTGGCAGTTTTTTTTTACCCTTTTTCCCTAGAGCTACTTAAATTGCATCTTCTATATTAGGTAGAAACATGTATAATTCAAAAGACATAATTAGAAAATTGAATATAAACACTTTGGGATAACTGTATTACGAGCATTGAAACTTACTGTAATGTGAAGTTGTGTTTAGCTTGCATATAATGTTAATGCTTTGAACGAAAGGAAGACTAACTTTTGGGAACTAAACTGATCTGAGATTTCCTATGCAGTCCATCAGCCTAACAGCAGTATTGTAACTTCATTCTGGAAAACCTTTCCAGGTCAATTTCTAGAGAGAGAGGGAGAGAGAAGGAAAATAGCCAGCAATGCAGGGAATTTCTAGTATGATTTATCTTAAAAGGAAATACATGTGTGTTGAAGTTTAGGGATTATCTGTGTATTTACTTTGTGGAAGAGGTTTTCTTTGTTGGACTGTCATCCTACCCTTAGAAGCTTTCAAATTAATCCTGAGGCAAAATGGGAAAATCTGTTAATTGCAAAAAGAAAAATTCACAAGATATGGGAAACTCATTTTCCATAAATCTTTATTAGCCAAATCTTCTCAGTGTAGCAGCACTTTACTTTTCGTGCCTCTTGACAGATCCCAGTTTGACAAAGGAAAATTAGCTTTATAAAGCATCTCTACAGAAAACAAAACCATTATTGGAATTCTAATTAACACTTTGATGTTATATTATAGAGCTGGAGGTGTATGGAATTATTCCCCAGGAGTTTATGGCCACTGGGAAAGGTGATTGATTCAGCTATCTGTAAAAAGTAATAGATAACGTATTAAACAACACAGTGATTGTCTGGCTTTTTTTTCCAGGCTAAGTAAAAGACAAATTTCATCTTAATTTTAATTTTTAGATGAGAGGCAGCACCACACAGAGACACAGCTGCAAAGCTCAAACTTCTGCTGCTCCATATTGGGACCTCAATGAAGCAGAACATTAATCTGTATAGCAAACAAATGACTATCATTTACATAATTACATTTAGTCACAACTTATAACGTATTCATTAGCGCATGAGTGAGAATGATGCATTTGCTATGTAAGAGAGAGAAATAATGGATCAGCTTGGGCTTTCACAGGACAGGAGGAGTAATACAGAATCACAGAATGTTAGGGGTTGGAAGGGACCTTGAAAGATCATCTGTTCCAACCCTCCTACCAGAGCAGGATCTCCAAGAGCAGGCCATGCAGGAACACATCCAGGTCGGTTTTGAATGTCCCCAGAGAAGGAGACTCCACAACATCTCTGGACAGCCTGTTCCAGTGATCTGTCTCGAAGTGAAAAAGTGCTTCCTTATGTTTAGACAGAACCTCCTATGCTCCAGCTTGCATTGGACACCACTGAGAAGAGCCTGGCTCCATCCTCCAGACACTTGCTCTTCACATCTTTATAGAGGTCACCTCTCAGTCTCCTCTTCTCCAAGCTAGAGAGATCTGGCTCACTCAGCCTTTCCCCATAAGGAAGATGTTGCAAACAATAGAGTGATTTGCCATCATGGTAGGAAAATCAGACTCATGATTGGAGTCCAGCTGTTAGTTACTTGTCCTTTCTGGTCTTTTAGAACTGTGTTTTACTTCTGTGAGTGAATGCAGATTGAGGTCTCTTTTGTTTAAAACTCTGATAATTCTTACAGCGATCATTATGGAGAAAAAAAAAATGCTTCCATTAACTCATTATTTATGAGGAAATTAATAAAAATGGATATAAATTAGAGGAACTTTTAATAAATCTGTCATGTATCTCTATCACTCTTATGACTACCATTACTCTGCTGTGACAGTGAGCAAACAGCAGAGTAAACTCTCCATAAAGTTTAACTTAACTCCATGTCCATTTCTTTCCCCAGAAGAGTATCAACAAATAATCTTAAGTATAATTTTTATTCCTCTTTGATTATCAATGCTTGCTTCTTCCTTTCTTACATTTTTAAATTTTTTTTTCACATCTCCTGTTCTCTTCTATTATCCTTTTCTCTCTTTTTTTTTTTTTTGCAAGACAAATGGGGAAATATCTCATCAACTATTATGAGCAACTGTTATGACATTTCTACCAGTTTGTCTCCCAATTTCACAGCGATTCCTTTAATTCTGATTTTTCATTTTTTTCTTTCTTCCTTTAGCTACTGGACATCTATTGTTATTGTATTTCAACTATGTCTCTGAGGTTTAGATTTCTCACATAAATATGTTACAGTACCAGCTCTGTCATTCTGAGGAACATATGACTACAACTCAGATTCTGAAGAAAAGAAAAAATAAAGCCATGATGTTAAAAGCACTTTATCTGATCTAATTAATTGAAAAAGATGTGATTCAACTAAAAAAAATCTTTTGTTTTCCCCTGGAAATAACAAGTGTCAGGTTGTTTGTTTAAATTCAAATGGCTTACTGAAGGGTTGCTCAGGGAGCAGCAGATCACTAGGTCAGGCAGGAACAGCTGAATGAGGATTTTGCTCCTCATACCCAGACATGTTAGGGTGTTTAGCTGGCAGGGTGCTCTGAAGTTGCATTTTCAGCTCTGGATGTTCGAGGCATTCAGTGGCTAAGACAGAGGAAGGACCAGTAAACAAGTAGCAAATGAGAACTACTTAAAGGACTCTGGGATGTATTGTACTGTTTTGATTTAGGCTGTACATGATTTTGCATATCCACTTTACAAAAATGCAAAGAGCCCTAGGTGTTAATGTAACTCACTCCCTCCCACCACTCCTTTGGAATTGTGCTGCATTTAGATAGGAGGTGAGTAAGAGAGCTGACAGTTTTTCTTCTGAATCAAAACCTTAATTTAAACTCAGCTTTGGGAAGGCTTCCTGCCACGAGTGCTAATATTTCTGCAGCTAGCTAGTTACACCTATATTTTTACTGACTAGGCTATGTGATGGTGTTCTGCTCAAAAGCAATGCAGTCAGAGAAATCCCTGAGAGAGCTTTTAATGCAACAGCAATATTCATATGCAACTCCCACCCATTTTATAAAAAAATTAAATTTGATGGGTTTTAGAGTAATCTTATGAAACTATTACATCCTTTATAAAACCCAATTAGATGAATCACAATTGCACTTCACATAACTTTATCTTTTCCAAGATTTGAAATAGGTTCTGGGATTTTTATGCCTTCTTAAATACTGCTTTTTAAATAAAATATATTTTTTTAAAACCCCACAATAATAATAGGGGGGAAAATGATGCTGTGGGAAGCAAAGCTATTCCTCAATGAAAGTTGGTTGGTTGGTTTTTTTGTTTGGTTGGTTTGGTTGCTTGTTTTATCCTGGAAAATAAATTTATTGAATTAAAAGGTGCATTTTGGAAATTAATTTTCAGAGAGTGTAGACATCAGCTCACTGGTGCTGTCAGCGTTTTTATTTGTTGGCTTGAGGTGTTTTGTGTGTGTGGGTTTTGTTTATTTAGTTTTGAGATGTGAGGTTTGTTTTTTTTTTTAATGTGTGTGTGGTTTTCTGATTGTTTTGTTGGGTTATTGTATTTGGGGGGTTTTGAGGTTTGGTTGGGGGGGGGGGGATTGTTTGTTTGTTTTTATTAAGATCAGGCTTGATGTGGCCCTGGGAAGCTTGATCTAGTTGGAGGTGTCCCTGCTCACTTCAGAAGGACTGGGCAAGATAACCTTTGAGGGTTCCTTCCAATCTAATATAGTCTGTGAATCTGTGGAAAGTTCTGTAATCTCTGGACAATAGTCCAGGTTTTGGCCATTTTTGCTTAAATCTTTTTCCTTTCTGCAACTCTTACTACCTCTCTAGTATAATATACGTATAATGTATGTATGATGTACATATAGTTTCATGCAACCTGTGACACATGTTTTCCGTTGCAGTAACTTGTATTAATTTATCAGAGGGCTGTAGGCAACAAACAAAGAGAGCAGTTGAACAGTGAGTTACTGTGTAACTTTCTGTAAAGGAGATTCTGCTGAAGGATTCAGGACTTGCTTGTGAGATTTCCTTTGGAGGCTACTGCTCAATTTTCTGGTTTCGTTTTGATCTTGGGAACTGCAGGTATTCAGTTCTGCTGGGCCTCTGACTGTGTAATTCATTCAGGCATTTGAAATTTGAAACATCAGACTCATTAGGATTGTGAAACTTCGGAGCAAGCTTTGGGGACACGTTTTCCTTAGTTTAGTTCTTGGTGAGAGATAGCTAGCTGCTGGCTTTCCTTTAAAGAATGTCCCAAAGAACTGTAGGCCAATATTTCTAGAGGCCAAATCCTTGTAAAACACACAAATTAATATTTTACAAACATTCTTGATGGACTCAGTCCTTTCAGTCACATGTAACTTACGTGATATTTGATATAGAGAAAATAACCAATACAGGAAATTCAGGGACACCAATAGAAAAGGTCAGCATTTAAAGACCAAGAGATATAAGAAAAAATGGAGAGGGAGGGAAAATACAATAGGGAAGGTTAAGAGAAGACTGAAGAAGGCTGAAGAGGTGAAGAGGGGAGATGTAATAGTACAAGTATGTAGAGGACTTCTGTTTGTAGGGGGAAAATGCATGGAATGAACAGTTATATTCTGGAAATTATTATCTGGAGGAAATGGTAGAAATTTTATCACTGAAAGCTTTTCTAGGGAGGGTGGAATCAACACCTAACAAGAATATGAAATAGTGTACCTTTTTAAATTCAGTCTATTCTGGACTCCCCTGTCACATGATAACAATTTCTTTCATTCACATGTGAAGTGCTGCGAGCCTCAGGCTGAGTTGTGCTTGGCTGTCAGAATCAGAGTGTGAATTTGAAACCTTCTTGTGCAAGGGGAAGGGATTACTGTGGCTCTTATGCTTATGGTGCAATCAACGTGAAAAATGTAATGGGAGTTAATGAAATGTATTTGCCTAAAAGACCATGAAAGCTTCTTTAAGGAAATGATATATTTAATTCAGAGAACCTTAGAACCATAGAAAAAAATAACTACTGCATTTTTTTGGTATTAGGAATTTTAAGTAGTTTTTTAAGAAAAATTAAGAAAATTAGCTAATACATTTTTGATGTGGCTGGTAGGAGGAATTAGATTAGAGGCATATTGCACATGATTAGTAACATGACAGCTTAATACTGTGTTAGCTTACTGACTTGTTTTATTAGGTATAGAAATTTGCTATTGGAAAATAGACACACCTTCCAACATATGCTTTTGTCAATGAAACTAAATAAAGAGGATCCCTAGTGTCAATCAACTTGATCATTTAGCGCTAATAAAAGGTTACCTTCTCATTTATATGCACTATGCAATTACCATACAGCATTTCAGTAGAAAGCTGACAAACCCTTTGGCAGCAATAAAAAAGGTAAGTTTCTGAAGATCACATTCAAATCCAACCTTCTATGACTCTAAACTTTAGAAGGTTTCAAAACCTATGGGATTTCTTTAAAATGATCTAAGGTTTTGATGATTAAACCACACCTTAGAAGAAATCTGTTCTCAGCTCAAAAGTTATCATCTCTGGAATGGTGGTGAAATCTGGCAAAGAAATCTGACAAGCAAAATGTAATGAAAACTTGTTGTATAGTCTTTGAGATAGATCTCCATGCTAAAGAGACAGTGTCTGTGCTTCACAGAATCAGAGAACATTAGGGGTTGGAAGAGATGTTGAAAGATCATCTATTCCAACCCTCCTATCAGGGTAGGATCACCAAGACTAGGTCACACAGGAACACATCCAGGTCAATTTTGAATGTCTCCAGAGGAGACTCCACAACCTCTCTGGACGGCTTGCTCAAGTGCTCTGTCATCCTCAAAGTGAAAAAGGGTTTCCTTATGTTTGGACAGAACCTCCTATGCTCCATCTTGCATTCATTGTCCCTTGTCCTATCATTGGACACCACTGAAAAGAACCTGTCTCTGTCCTTTGAGCACTCAGCCTTCATATCTTTATAAACATGAATGAGGTCACTCCTCAGTCTCTTTTTCTCCAAGCTAAAGAGACCCAGGTCCCTCAGAATTTCTTCATGAGGGAGATGTTTCACTCCCTTCACTACCTTTGTGGCTCTGCACTGGACTCTTTCAAGCACAGGAGAAATTCAGAAGCGTAATATCCTTCAGTACATCAGTATGCCCCAGTCCTGCCAAGAGCCAGTTTGTGGTGCTTAGAAAGATAACAGTGAGCGGATGGAGAGCACGCCTTAAAAGAAGTGTCTGTTTTCTCAATGATTTAAGAAGATTTAGCATTTGTTTCCAGATGCCTCCCCTGGTAAGCATTCATTTCCATATGCTGCCTCTGGTGAGGCTGCATCTGGAGTGCTGTGTTCAGTTCTGGGCCTTCCTGCTCAAGAGGGACATAGAACTGTTTGAGAGAGTCCAGCACAGAGCCACAAGGATGATTAAGGGAATGGAATGTCTCTCTTGGAAGGAAAGACTGAGGGAGCTGGGGCTCTGCTGCTTGGAAAGGAGAAGACTGAGAGGTGACCTCATCAATGTTTATAAATATGTAAAAGGTGAGTGCCAGGAGGATGGATCCAGGCTCTGCTTAGTGATGCCCAATGATAGGACTAGGGGCAATGGGTGAAGGCTGAAGCATAGGAAGTTTCATTTAAACATAAGGAGGAATTTTTTTCACTGTGAGGGTGACAGAACACTGGAACGGGCTGCCCAGGGAGGTTGTGGAGTCTCCATTCTGGAGATATTCACACTGGAACGTGTCCAGGCAGGTTTTGATCTGGTATAGGTGATCCTGCTCTGGCAGAGGGATTGGACTAAATGACCTTTCAAGGTTCCTTCCACCCCTTGACATTCTATGATTCTATGACACTATAAATATTATCTCAGGCAATTATTAAAAAATAAAGTTGCCTAGAGTATCCTAGCACCCTGATAAGAAGCTCATAGCTATAACAAATATTGTGGAGTGGGGTTTGATTTTGTTTATAGGATTAGGTACTTGGAGAAAAAACTCCAAAACAACAACAACAAAAATACCGCAAAGCAAATAAAAAAAAAAAAAAACCAAAAAAAACCCCCCAACCTACTAAAATAATAAAATGACTAGGAAGGATTTTCAGATTTCTGTGAAACTACTGTTGTAACTCTTGCTACCTATGCACACTTTTGTGGAACAGTAGAGAAAAAGAAATAATTAACCACACAGTTCTGTGAGTTATGCTATTGTGATGAGTCAGACATTATTTATGCAAGTGCTGTGGAAGCTTTTTGCCTGTGATCTGTGAACACAGTCCAAGTTCAGCAAATTGAGTTGATCATCACTCAATGTAGAGAGACAGTATTCATCAATACTCTGAGAATTAAATGGCAATTTTATAATCTCTTTCATTGTGCTGCACAACGGTATCAAATAGGTATCTTAGGGTGTTACCAGTGGCTCTCTTTGTAAATTCCCCTTGCACTATGTCAACTGCCATTTCTGTCATGGTTATGGTGTCCAGCTCATAATCCAGGGTAATTTTCCTCCAACTCACACGATTAGTTCAGATCAGTTACTTGCAAGCTTCCTGATCTGCTTCCAGATCTGACTCCATGAAAGGCTTGCTAAGTCCCCACATCACTGGACATTTTACAAGGCTGCTTGTAAGGCAATCTTCAAATCTTTTATGATCTGAAACTCAATGTTCCTGTTGCCAGAGATCTGGAGAATGATATGTTGCTATTCACTGTGAATAACATTTCTGCCTTGATGCTGTTAACCTAAGCTGCCCTCCTCATTCCCAAACTTGATGCTTTTTGCAAGACATTACTTAGTGCTAGCTACAATAAAAGATCATTGCTACTTAGCAGGCTTTGAGACAGCGCAGCAGTGAAAGCCGTTTGTATCCAGCACTGAAGCACATACTACTTTTTAATATGGAAAGGGGTATAAAAGTTTTAGTTTGTGCCATTTAAAAGGAAGAATCCCATAAGAAAATATGCCATAAGAAAGTCTCAGATACTATGCAGTTACTAATTTTTGAGAAATTTATCTTGACAGATGTTATAGGGAAGCTTCATTTTTAGATGGAGATCTCTGCAGAGAAGAAAAAAAAAAACAAAACTACCCTTCTGTCATAGAAAAACAGTCTGAAGGGAAAAAACCTCTTTGGGGTGTAAGTAGAGAAGCAAGCTAGGTGGTTTGGCTAGAAGGAGCACCATCACAACAGCAATCCTGCAGAAAGAATAAAAGGGCAAAAAAAGGAATTGAAGATCCACTTAGAAAAGTCTGTCTAGATCAATATGTTTAACATTCGAGCTACATTCTCTCTCTGATTACAAGACCTTGTGAGGAGAGTTAGATATTTGTTTCCCTGTATTTCCCATAGGATATCAAGCACTCTGCCAACACATGACAAATAAAGAAGTTGGGTTAAAGGCTCAGTTTTACATATTGTGGAAACTGTCTTCAGGACTTAGTTTGCAACAATGGAAATCCCAAATGATCAATGACAAGTAATTATTTCCTGACATTTTGAACCCTCAGTAGAAACAGAAGTTGCATTTTAAATTGACTAATGTACATTAAGTTGTAAAATAGTATTTCAACTTCAGAGTCTGTAAACTAAATAAAATTCAACTTACAAGTAATTTCAAGTGAAGGGGGACTTGCCTTGGGAGCAAGTGCACAAAGGAGAAGCTGACATACCTCTCACTAAACATCTCTGAAGACAACAGTAGGATATGCTTTGGTTGATTAAAAGCTACTCGGCTCACCAAAGAAGGAAAATTTGCTATGTCTTAGACTGATGGTTGGTTTCCAGCACAGGGTGATCCAGTCTAATCTCAACTCTATAATCCCTTTATCTGTAAAAGGATACTTCCTGCTGAAGCTTCACTGGAGAGGGAGGAACGTTTTGCCCAAACAATGCTTGAGGTTTCAAGATCAGGGAATGTTCCTGCCAATAAGGAGAGAAGATCATGGATATTTACTGTCTAACCAGAGTCTGGGCACCCTCAGTAGTTTTGCCCATAGCATTCAAACTCATAGCTCATATGTTTGCCCAGAAGCTATGTGCAGCGCCTTTGACACATTGCTTCTGCTGTGGTGTTAGGAATATGACCAACAAGACAGGGAAACATTTAACTAACTAGGTTAATTAAAGATACTTGTTTAGCAAAGCACCTTTTCCTGATTCTCGTGCTGGGAATCTGTTAAACTGCTGCATAAACTCTGTGGTGGAGCCAGCCCCCCCATTCTAGACCTGTTGGCCTGACATAGAACACGACCATCACTGAACATCACTGTCTACCCAGTGATGCTGCTTTACATCCACCTGCTTCCTGATAGGAATTTTGCTGAACTCTTTGCGCCTCAGAAACCTACATTTTTAAATGAAAGTAATTTAAATGTAGCAGAAGAAACTCTTCTCTCTTTCACTTCCTAGAGCTGTTTGTGCATGTAAAAGGCAGCATCAGCATGGACATTTGGCAGTGTTAATTTCTTCACAGTTTCATAACAACCATATGAAAAACATCTTGCCTTTCTTGGAGCTATGGCTGCTGTACCTCTGTGCATCCTGAGTTTCTGCTAACCCGTGGTATAATGGATGTTTTTTGTTTTTCATTTGTCTGATATGCTATTGTGTCTCCCTTGTGCACACACCTTGTAAAGCGTGGCTGTTGCAAAAAAAGAAAAAAAAACAAAAACAAACAAAAACACATACTGAAGCAGCAAATTACTTCTGATTTGCTGCCCTGAACATCAGACCATTTTCTCTCTTTGGACCTCCATAGTTGCTCTTGAAGCAGTTCCACTCAATGCACTGCATTGTCTGTGTCAGTAGGTGCTTGTTGGCCGTCATCCTTCTCTCCTGCAGTTCATCTACAATGAATGACATAAATATGAAATATTTTGGAAAACATAGGGTTAAAAGCAAGTATTAGTAACCTCAAAATTACTTGTGCATGCTTCTAGGAGGGGATGGAGAGTACAGAAGACAGATAACTGCAAGTGTATGAAGTACCTTGGCAGAGGCGTTGCCTGTTCTACAAGGACTTTTGCAAATCTTTTGTTTTACATGCATGGCCTGCAAAAAGAGGGCACTATTCACATCTTAAGATTTGACTTCTTTTTCTCAATTTATGCTATGCTTTTTAGCAATAGTGAAAATACTGTCTAGCTTCTTCATTCAAAGCTTTAAACCAGGGTCTCAAGTGTTTCAGCTTAATCCAAACTTGTTAGATAGCAAATACCATGTGGTCCTTTGTGACTTCCGTGGTTCTTTCTGTGTGAATCAGGTTTTACAACAGCTTCCCTTTTGATCTGTCCCTATTGATGGAAGTTGTGACTGGATTTTGAATGGTTTGTGAAATTAGGAGGCTTTGTGCACTACCAAGGACTAAATGACAATGAGGGACACAACACATCCCCCAGAGCCCTCCCAGCGACTCTACTGGGAAAATGCCAAACCAACCACTTTCACCATCAGCTCTCTCAGAACTATGGCTTCATGAAATGTTCAAATAACTCCTTTGATTATTAGTGTAAAGCAATACATACACAACAATCATAAGCTTTGCTTTCCCTCTTGCAATATTTATACCTTGTTACATATGTGACTGGAATAATGCACTATTATGTCTTGCTAGAGCAGTGAGGAATGCAGTTTAGAGAAGAAATCCCTGAGACAAGTGATTTGAACTCTGAAGTTCACATTCACAGAGAAACAAATGAAGGCTTTTAAAATAGAGTTAATTTGTACATGCCTGCTTGAGGGACTATGTTAAAAATGGACTGTGTTTGTGTCTTAACATGTTTTGCTTTTTCTCTGTCATCCATTTGTGCAGCAGCATTGTCCTAGTCTTACTCTGAAGCAATAGCTTTAGGGCCTTAAGCACCCTGTCTGTTATTATGGAAAAACAATGCTAAGTGAAACACAGATAGTAGTAAAAAGATTTTGTGTCTAAAATAAATAACAATAATTTAAAAAAAAAACACAACAAAAAAAAAAAAACAACAAAAAAAAAAAACACCAACAAAACAAACCACTCCCCCCCCTGCCCCCCTCCCCAAAAAAAAAAAACTAAAAAAAAAGAAGGTGTTTTAATCTTGCCTAGGTGTTCAGCTGTCCTTCTGAGCTATGAAGTGGAAGTACTTCTTTTTTTCCATTGATTCTAGAGGGCTGTTAATACTCCTCCAGGCTATAGTGTTTACAAACACAAACCAGCAATGCTGCCTCATTGCTATCTTACATAATTATTGTAAGAGTACCCTAGCTTAGGCACACCATTCACTTACCCATGCATTGCCTGAAACTCTGTGGTTGCCTGTCAGTGTGTGTTATTTGCTTTGAAAAAGTAGAGCTTTGAAATACTGATGTATGCACTCCTCCTTTCCTTGTTTGTCAGTCACTTGTAGCTGATGGTTGTCTGGCAGTCTGTTTGAAATGCTGATGAGGATTAGGATGTGAATATTGGCATGTGACTTGGGCACCTGAGCAGCAAGCAGTGCTTCTCACTTCTATGTGGACAAAGCCTCCAAAGGAAGATATGTACCCACATGAATGCTGCCTGTCAGCTCATTTTCTGTTGTAAAATCACATAGAAATTGTTGGCTGTAACTTGGGGCACGTCAGTAAGTCAGGATGAGTTTTCCCTCGACAGATGTAACCTTACATGCACTTGGCTTTGCTGTACATGACATCTGTAGATATGTTAGCAACATAACCAACGTACTTCCCTTCCCACTGCAGAAGTTCCATTATCTGAAACAACAGCAGAAAGTTCTATGAGGCCGGTCCTTTTCTTAGTTATCTTCTGGAGAAGATGTAATGAGTGAGATCTGTTTAACTCCTACTCTGATGAAGTTCTGCTTAGTTTTTTGGTGTTTTTTTTTGTTTTTTTTTTTTTTTTGTTTGGGGTGGTTTTTTTCCTTATGTTATTTATGAGAGTGATTTGCCATTGGAATGGGCTCCCCAAGGAGGTGGTGGAGTCACCATCCCTAGAGGTGTTTAAGAAAAAACTAAATGAGGCACTTAGTACCATGGTCTAGTCGATTGGATAGGGCTGGGTGGTAGGTTAGACTGGACAATCTTGGAAGTCTCTTCCAACCTGCTTGATTCTATCACACTTTGCTGAAAGCTTTTTTTTTTGGGAAAAAATAATTATTATTTCTATAGCTTCCACAAGATCTGAAGTGATTTACAAGATTAACAAAAATATTTAATAGTTTAGATCATTTCAGTTCCTACTGACTCTCTTTGTTCTTGGCATCTCAAATTCTATTGTGTATTTGTGTTGGCTTTTTGTTTTTTAAAAGAATTTAACTATATATCCTATTTTATTATACTGTAAAGCACATTAATTTCTCATTTGTAACCACAAACATGTAGTGATTAAATAAATCCTTTTTCTAAAATATAGAAATAAATCTGGTATAAAGCTAATAAACATGCACTATGTCCCGCAGGGCATATTGCATTAAGTAGCACTGAGTTCATGTATAAAAAGTCATTCCTTTCAGATCAGGGTAAACTTCAGGAGTTTGGACCTGTATTCTCTTACAGACTTCTATCATCTAGTATATTTTGTGTGTTTTAAATATATCTCTTTCCTCTTGGGAGCCTTTCCTTTTCAATTTCCATTTTTATAGTGCATTTATTTAATTCCCAAGTTATAGCTAACTTCTCCCTTTTGTTTCCACTACTTAACCACGCAGCTGCTGATTTAGTAAAATCTTCCCACACACTGAAGCACAAGTCAATGTTCAAGTGAAGCGCAGCTTAGCTCCTTTTCTATTTATTAAGAATCAAGGCTTGTTGACAGGAAGTAAAACTTTTTGAGTAAGTTACTAAATCATTGACTTCTAAATATAATTAACACACGATAGTGAACTTAAATGATCAAATTAAGTTTCTAGCACCAGAACATTCGGCGTTAGCAAAATCGAAGCAGAAACTTTGAACCTTTCTCTTGCAAAATATCTTCCCAATTACTCTGTTAAGAGCAACTTCTGACTTTCTCTAACCCCAAAATCAAGTATTTGTTTAAATCCAGAGATCTTTGTGGGGCAGAAGTATACAGATAGTTTTGTGTCTCTCCAGGTACCTCTACACTGGCAAGTAGAGTGGACCAGTGTGAGCAGATTTATAGTGTCAATCAATTACAAGGTCAAGTGAAGACCTAGTGTCCACAAAATGGGCATCTCATGAAGCTGCAGTTCAAATTAGGTCTAGTCTGATTCTGTGGGCTGTCTGAGGGTAGAGGGTATCCAGAAGTGCTCCTAGACTCTGTCTTCTAGTCATTCACATTCTCAAGAAATCAAGCTTAGGCAAGATCATGAGATAAACTTGTCCTGACTCTGTTCCTGGATGTCTCAGAAAGATAGTGAGTGATTGCAAAGTTTCATTGTTGAAATGCTCTGTTGAGCATTCTTTACAGTTGTTCTCACTTAGATCAAATCTGTGCCATTTGAATGATGAAGTGGAATCCATTTGGCTGGAGTTTATACTGCAGGTATTGTTTCTGGGATTTTTTTCTGACCACTTTTCAGTTTTCTTTAGCACTGGCTGTTGACTTGCATTGTATTAAGCTCAGATGGAGTGAGATATTCAGTAAAACCAAAAAAGTTTGGTGTTTTAATATTAATATATTCAATTGAGAAAAAAAAGTCACACTGTTGCAAATTTCTTTTACTTGGAGATAAAAATATAATGCAGTTTTTTGGTGAATCATTTGGGGCCAGCGACTGACCTGACCTAGTGGAAGTGTGACAAAACCTATGCTATGGCTATATGTTTGTTTGAGGAAAGCATGGTGTATGATACGTAGCTGCATAAAGTGATGACCAAATACTTTTGATGTACCCTTATTTAAAAGCAAGCAAATCTTCTACTTCTCTAGCAATGAAGTTGCTTTTTGTTTTGTTTTTCTCTTTGGCTTCTGTAACAGCCTTGATACAATATTCTTAAATATCTCTAACCTCTTTGTACATCTATACCTCATCATCTCACATTCTAACAAATTTTTACTTGAAAGCACTGTATAAGGCCAAGCTTTTCCTTTCCCTTGTAGTTTTTTTTCCAGATTTAGAGGATAAAAGCTTAAACACTGAAATGCCAAAAATCCATTGCCCTGGTTTACTTCTGTCTATTCTCTTCTGAAAAAAGATTTTCATGAAAGAGTTTTGGGTGGTGTTATACCTTCTTCATGCTCAGGGACCAGCCCTGTGTCTATTTTGATCATTTATTGCATGATGCCAAGAACTCTTTCAAGATTGCTGCAGGCATCACATAGCGAACACAGGGTTTCCTCACCCTTCTTGTTGCAGTGTATTGGCGTGACAGCTTTGGATAGGATATGCATGGGCAGTGGTGAGGCTGCTCAGATAGGAGACTTCAGAGCTCTTCAGATCTCCTCTGATAATATTAGTGTGATCCTGTTACTGTGTCTTCCTGCACTTCGGTTTCATGATCATTTCATGGGTTTGTGGTTTTGGTGGGTTTTAAATTGGAGAAGTTCAGTTTTCTATGTTTGAAACGGAGATGACTCCATGTATGTTGTCATTTTAAAAGATCTAGCTGCATCTATAAAGGTAATATTGCAATGAAGTGTGGATTTCTTTTCATCTCTTCTGTTACTCTTACCCAAAATTTCTCTATTTATGGAACCTGAAGGGAGATGGAGGTGTGCAATGTAATTTGAGAGTGTAGTTGCTTTGGATGGGATTCATCCTGGGTTTCTCCCTGTTCTCCACCTATAACTCCTTTGATTGAAGCAGGCAAAGCAGCATTTGCCTGGAGTAACAAGTTTGTATAAATCAAATCATGTAAAGTTATAATTTTAGGACATAAATTCTGATTATTTTCAGCTCCAACATTTATACCTCCTTCTATTCATATATTCATAGAATGGTTTGCTTTGGAAGAGATCTTGAAGATTCATCTAGTTCCAACAGCCACACAAACCCCATCCCCTGCCTCCATGGGCAGGGACACCTTATACTAGACCAGGTTGCTCAAGTCCCCATTCAACCTGGCCTCAAACAGCTCCAAGGAGGTAGCATCCATGACTTCCCTGGGCAACCTGTTTCAGTGTCTTACCACCCTCATTATAAAGAATTTCTTCTTAATGTCCAGTCTAAACCTACCCTTTTCAAGCTTCGATTGACTCTCTCTCATCCTGTCACAACAAGCCCTTTTAAGGAGTCCCTTCCCAGCTTTCTTGTAGGCTCTTTTCAGACACTGGACAGCTGCGGTAAGTTTTTCCAGAATCTTTCTTTTCTCCAGGCTGAATAACTCTCAACTCTCTCAACCTGTCCTCATAAGGGAGGTGCTCCAGCCCTCTAATCATCTTTGTGGCACTCTTATGAACCTGCTCCAGCAGTTCCTACAGAAAATATCATCTTGGCAATACTGGAGGCATAACAGAAAATACACTTTTTTTTTTTAATCAAAGCATTGTACATTCTTGAGTGTTCAACCCGTTGCTTGTCCTGTGACAAGCAAGGACAAAGTGCGCTGTCATCAAGTTTGCTGATGACACAAAGCTGGGTGGAGTGGCTGCCACACTGGAGAGACTTAGGCTGGAAAATTGCGCAGGGAGACATTTAATGAAGTTTGATAGGAGCAAGTGTAGAGTCATGCACCTGGGAAAGAACAATCCCATGGATCAGTATAGGCTGGGGACTGACCTGCTGGAGAATGAAGGGGAGAGGGACTTGGGAGTCCTGGTGGATGGAAGGATGGTCATGAGCCAGCAGTGTGCTCTTGCGACAAGGAAGGCCAATGTCATTCTGGGGTGTATTGGAAGCGCTGTGGCTAGTAGGTCAAGGGAGGTTCTCCTGCCCTTTCTACTCTGCCCTGGTGAGGCCTCATCTGGACTACTGTGTCCAGTTCTGGGCCCCTCAGCTCAAGAAGGACAGGGAGATGCTTGGGAGAGTCTAGCACAGAGCCATAAAAATTATTATGGAAGCTGAACATCCTCCTTATGAGGAGAGCCTGAGGGAGCTGAGGCTTTTTAGCTTGGAGAGGAGGAGACTAAGGGGTGACCTCATTCATGATTATAGATATGTAAGGGGTGAGTGCCAGGAGGATGGAACCAGCCTCTTCTCGGTGATGCCCAGTGACAGAACAAGGGGCAGTGAGTGGAAATTGAGGCATAGGAGGTTCCATGTGAACCTGAGGAGGAATTTTTGCACTGTGAGGGTGACAGAGCACTGGAACCAGCTGCCCAGGGAGATTGTTGAGTCTCCCTCTCTGGAGATATTCAAGAACCACCTGGATGTGTTCCAGTGTGATCTGCTCTAGGTCATGCTGCTCTGGCAGGGGGATTGGACCAGATGATCTTTCAAGGTCCCTTCCAGCCCCTGACATTCTATGATTCTAAGCAACCTTTGTATTTGTTTTGGAAAATCTCACAATAGAAGTGGTGTGGATTCGAGTCATCTGTGACAATTCTTCAGAACCAGTGACTCTTGTAGACTCGCATGGGCATTTCCCTTCTGATTCTTCACCAAGATGATTTCATGAGTCCATTCATATTTCATTGCACATGAACTTTTTCTGTGATACCATGATGACAGGGTGAGTAATATCTGTGGCCCTGAAATTTTTTATTGTAAACATACTAACATGATATTGGATGTCTCTGAATCATTCTTATTTTCTGTTCTGTTGTTATAACTGCACATCCTATTTTTCCATGTGCCTAGATAATTTTTATTTAACAAAGTGGAAGGCTTACATTTTTTTTCATTCCGTACAGAAGTTGGCATATTTCAAGAGTAATAGATACACAAGGGGGTAACAAGAACACAACCTTTTCATGCTCAGCAAAGCAATTCTGACTAGGTCATGGTGGCCATGGTACTTATGATCTGAGCAGAGAGCAGGTCAGCAGTGACCTGCTTGATTATCCCATTGTGAATCACACCTTACATTTACTGTGTCAGCTTCAGTAATTGATGGATATCAAACTTTTAATTTATGACTATTTTGGATTACCCTGAATCATATTCCATCCTAGCCCTGGGGGACAATAATCACTATTTTATTACATTCAGATGAAGTTGGAATTCATTATCATAAATTTTAAGTACACATTATGGAGTAACAATGAGATTGAGCTAACATAAACTTATTAATTAACTTTAATGGTAATTAGGAGAAACAATATGCCAACAATAGATTTCCCCATATGATTCTAAAACAGTATAGCATAAAACCTTTGAAGTATCTAACTTTGAATACTTTACTAAAGCTTATTGTTCAACATTTCAAATCCAGAAGTCCTTTTACTGTGAAATACAGGTCAGATTGTATTATGGCAAAATTTATTTTGTCATGTCTCCTACTACTCCCTTTGGAAAGCTAAGAACTTTACAAAGTAATAAGAATAGCTAGTAGTGTGTGATACACAAACAAATCCACTGCAAACAGGTTAGATTTACAAGTTTCAGGCTTGCTACTAGCTTGCATAGCTCCACTGAATATACCGGGCGGTGTGAAGCTGACTTACACTAGCCAGCGTTTGGTCCAAAGCCAGAGGTGTGTACATAAAATGGCAAAACATATGAAATATTATATAAAAAGAGAAAGAGAGAAGTTAACCAGGAGATCCTATTTATTCCTCTTACTTTTTAGAACCTTTTGATCCAACACCCACAGAATTTAGTAAGAAGCTTTGACTCAGATCCCACATGAGCAGTGAAATCAGAGGTTTTTGTTCTGAAGGACACTAGCTAAGGGACTACAAGCCTCTTTTGTAAGTAAGGTGTATCACAGGTGCTGAAAAACATGGAAGAATGTACTCAGAGGAGACAGGGAAATACAGTATTACCTCTAAAACTATTTTTGTTTGAGCACTTAATAGGGCACTGGCATTTCACACCAAGCAAATCTGAAGTGAAGTAGTTGATCTTCAGTCCTAGTGCTTGTCTGAAGTACTCATGGAAGGATCTCTAGTCGCAGACTCTTATTTTCATATATATATATATATTTGCAGACCCTTTTATATATATATATATATATACACACACACACATATATATACGTACGTATATTTGCAGACCCTTATTGACAGAGAACAGGAGTTGAATGAGGAGGTGTTCCTTGATACCACACTCTTCTAACTTATTTTTCCCTCTGTTTTCTAAACAGATTTTTCTTCTCAGGGCAGCAGATACATATCAATATGTCAGGTGCCATTGGTGCATACAATTCCAGGGGGCCAATGTTACAGAACCTCTTATCTTTTACCACTGACTGAAAAGTTTATAGATTACAACACTGTGCTATAATATAAATTCAAATTCAGAGGACATTGAAGATAAATTGGAGTTTCCAATATACTTGCACATTCTTTTCCCATTGAAATATCAGTTCTGTTTACATTGCAGCTTCTGAAAATCCTGCTCTTGACCTTTGTTGCTGTTGACATCTGAATTAAATGCCTTTGATAATTGTTTGTGCATTTTATTTCTTGACTGGACAGCATGACTGTAAATATATTGTAGAAAAGGGGAAGAGTCATAGGGATCTCATGCAAAATTTGATTTGTTATAGACTTATTTGGTGTTTTGTGCACATAACAATTTTACTTTAGCATTACTTCAGTTTAAACTCTCTGGTTTGAAAAACAGGAACAGTATTACTTCATTATACACTATGTGTTTTGCTTATTTACATTAAAATATCTTGGAAAGGAAAATTGCTTCTTCTGGTGCTATTTTCCTAATAGTGTCATGGTCATTGATTTTTCTAAACTATAACATTTTTCAAAAACATTTATATTTTTTTTTTTTGGTGGAACTGATCTTTCTGTCAGACTTTTCCCTTTCATACATGCAAAATCTGTTTGAAAATACTGACTTTTGAGTGAACCTTTTAATTTTTTTTTTCTTAATTTGTTTTTGTTGTGGGTTTTTTTGTTCATTTTAGTTGTGGGGGATGTTTTGTGGTTTGACTGGGGGGATTTTTTTGGTGGTGTTCTTTGTGTATGTGTGTGTTGGTTTTTTTTTTTTTTTCCTCTGCCTGTTTGGGTTTTGGTGTACTGGTTTTCCTTTAGTATTTAAGCAGCTTCCAGATTATATTTTTTTTAATATATATTAAAAATCACAATAGGCACTGACTGATTTTTCAGCCATGCTACCCATTGTTCTGGTGCTGATGGTTGCTACTGTCATGCAAGGAATGATTCAAAATTGATGAGGGGAGAACGAAAAGAATCCATAGAACTATGTAAAATAACATAAAGCAGAATGTAATGGCTTTGGCAACTTTTACTAAGATTTGAACAGTGTGACTTTGCCAGCTATCTCATATACATTTCAAAGGACAGACCATATTTATAAAACCAAATATTTAAGGTTGGACATGGACTTGGCTTGGGCGAGACATTGCTGTTAATCCTTACCATGAGGGCTAGGTGTGAATGTGGCATAGGAATAACTTGCTCATTGCAGATGTTTTCTCCACTATTTAGGTTCATGCACGTTTTTGGAGTCAGACAAGAATTTCTTTCTTTGGTAGATGTGGGAGACATCGTATATGGATGATGTGGATGTGCCTTCAGCACTGACTGCTCCGCTTTTAAATAATAAAAGCAAAGTTTCTATTTGCATTTAGGAAGGACCCTAAGTTCCAGCATGATTGCCAGAAGAGGGCTTAGTTTCACACACACATAAGAGATACCACATGTGCTGTCATCCTGTCTTTTATTACAATCAACTACTTAATGACACTGTTTCTAGCTTTTCAAGTGAGCTGTGTTAGCACCTATCTTTAACAAATTGAAAGTCGATTGACTCCTCCAGCATTTCAGCTGGAGTTTTTGGAAGTACTGATTATTTCAGCTTCGCAAAATGTCTACACATTCAGACAAAAATATGCAGTGCTAGATTTACAGCATTGTTAGCTCTCTCAGGAAATGGGAAAGGAAGGAATCTCCTGTGGGAATTCTTCATGAACAGGCAACAGCAGCACATCAGCTACTTTAGCTACTTTACAGATGGTTTGACAATCTGTTACAAATTTTACTCCAACATGCAATCTTCCCTCTCTGCTTTTCTTCAACCGATGATGTCCCTGGGCATCTAGCTCCAAAAAAAAAAAAACATTTCTTTTTGATTGTAACGATGAATCTCTGTGTGATAAGCTTTCCACAGATACCCACTGACCAGCAGGATGACTCCAGATCCTATTATAATCTGCCAGGTAGAAGGAGATAAATCTATTAGCCCAGACTGGGCTTGTTTCATCATTGTGACAGCTTCCCATGAAATTCCATTCATTAGATTGTCTCAACACAGACAGCTTCCACATCATCTGACTGCTGAATTTCCATGACTGGACTCTGGGTTAATGCATCTTTAATATTTATTTAATTATTTATTAATAATCCAAATCCTGATCCATTTCCCCTCAACCCATTTATTTTAACTTGTTTACTGGACGTTTACTAGGAGGCCACACTGATGGCTAAAATTGCCCTTGTGAATCTTTTTAGCATGAACTTCCCAGCAAATCTGTAGATCAAAATAAAATAAGCACCTAAATGTCCTTTGCTTCTCATTAAAAGACACTGGATATATCTAGTTAAGCACAGCAACAGATTTCTTTCTAGCAGAGGTGGCAGAAAGATTCTTATGCTTTTGTACCTGCTGCTGCAGTCACTCCGCACATCATATCAAACACAATTATAAGCACTCTCTTTGCATCCCTTCTCTTGTGAATTATCCATCCCAAGAACAGTTATCTTTTCAGGTGTACTTGTGTAAATCCCAAGTAAAAAATAGACAAAGGGAAAAATAAGTATTAGGAAGACTCAGTCTGTTTTGATATACTGTAACTGTTGTATTTTTTAGTTGGTTTTTTTTCTTTTCTTTTTCTTTTTTTCTCCCTACAAGGACAACGTTACTGGAAAGTGAGACTTTCTGTTGTATTAGACTTAAACTGGTTCTTATTCAAATTTCCTAATTTTTAAGGTTCCTTGTCAAAATGTATGTCAAAGTGAGACAACCTGAGAACATGAGAAGTTGAGGTAAAGCAACCAGAAAAGGGCATAACCTTTTCCATCCTAGTGTAATTTGTTGTACAATCAAATCACATTAAGCTTGTCATTTTCTTCTCCAAATACTGTAGCTGCTCAAGGGGTCTGCGTTAGAGTATAACCATCTATTAGGTTTCTGCTTGGCATCCATATGAGCTTTGCTGTCTCCCAGCACTAGCAGACTTTACTATGGACTTGCACCGAGGTAGCAGCTTTAACCCTGGTAAATCAGCTTCTTAGCAGGTATTCTAGTTCTTCAACACTCCTCCTGTCTCACTCAAGTCAATATCATGTGCCATTTTCAACCTTTTTTTTCTGCTATTCAAGTCACTTAAGTTCATTTTCCATCTTCAGGTCACTTTGAAGAATTATAAAATCGAAAGTGAAATCAGTTTAGTTATTTACAGATGGAAAAATGGGAGATGTCCAAGCTGATAACCAGAATGTTGCTCTGGCTCTTTCCTAGATGCATGTATTTATCAGTGATAGGTGTTTCTGTGCAAGCTTTATCCCCACAGATATCAATAGTCATGGTATCTTCATTATAACTAAGTAACCATGGTTATGTTTCAGCTTTCCAACTTTCTGTGTCTACAAAATTATTAATAATCACATAAGATTATTGCAATAGGCCATCTTTAAAGTGTATCAAAGTAAGATATCTTACCTCCTACAATAGAAAGTAGTGGACATCTTGGATAGAGTATTATTTTCAAGGTCTGTTCTCTGAATCTCCTGTGAATTGAAGCTAAATCTTGAGACACACATAGTAGCTGCATGGAGAGAAACTGTAATGGATTTTTTTTTTTTTGCAGTTACTTTTCGCACTCACAAACTTTACATCTCCACCATAATGTGGTAATGAGCTCCACAGCTTTAATTGCATCTTATGTGAAGTTTTAGTATTTTTTTAAAGCTTCCTAAAACCTTTCATATGTTTGTTTAATTCCTCTTAATCCTTGAATTAGAAGAAAAATGAATAATTGTCCTCTGTGTACTTTTCCATTGCCCTCTTGATTTTACAGACCTCTATCCTGAGAGCGAATTGACCTGTGTTTGCAGGATTATGGGATTGAATAACATACTTACAATATCCTGGGGTGATTAGTTCATCCCCTGGGATGGATCTTGGTCTCTGTAGGGCTTTTATTTTTTAGGGAGTCTGGGATAACCTGGCACCCCTCAAACCACAGCACTCATCTTTACTCCAAATTGAAAAGTCTTAATCTGCTTAGCCCCTTCCTGTAGCAGAACTGTTTCTAACCCTGCTATGATTACTTAGCTAGCTAAGTAAATAAAGATTGGGATATGTCTAAAACCTTGCCAGATTTTTTTTTTATGCTGACTGTAATGTTACAAAAGAGGTAAATATCTGTGTGCACAACGATTTTTAGTAGTTCCTGTCTCTTAGATTTTCTGCACAGTGAGGGGAAGAAGTAGTGTTCCAAGACTCCCAACTGTTGCACAAATATTTTTTTTCAGCCCCAGGATCCTGAATTAATTGAAGACACAGCTTAATGCCTGTTGCTCTTTGTATTAATCCACAGACCTCATCAGATATCACAGTCCTCAAGTAGGAGACTGCCGTAGAAAGCAGAGGATGTGGAAGTAGTATTGATTAGTTCAATGATACCGATTTCTTCCCTAGTAAAACCACTGGTTCTTCATAACAATAGAGAGATCTGCCTCATGAGCAGCAAAACCTGATTCGTGGCTTCTGGCATTTGTAGTCAACCAACAGCCCTTGACTATTGCTGTACAACATATATTAGTTCTTCTGCATCTGGGTCTCATCTTAAAGTTTTTGTCTTTGATGACAAGGACCCGTCCTTCCTGCCACCCTTCCAGAACAACAGATTCTTCTGATGTGCTCAGTGTTCTCAAGGGAGCTTATCACATCAAGTTCATCCTCTGCATAGATGTCCAGAATTTAATATGGTCCATTCTAAGCCACACACTTTTTATTTAAACGAGATCCAGGCATACCTGCTAAAAGCTTTGAGTTTTTTAGATTTTTTTTCACTCTGTCCAAAGGAAGATGTGATATGAACATGAAAGCATTCCATAATTGCAGGTTTTGAGCCTAAACAATCCATCTACTAGGACCAGCATTGTATCAGCTTTCTAGGCCAGCTACTACACAGCAAAACCATTATAAACCTTCCTTCAAACTCCACCTTGGGAAGGCACTGTGATAGAGCAAACATGACATCAAAGCTATGTCTCTACATGAAGATGTAGAACAGTCCTCTACTGCTCAGAGCTTTCGTGCTGGGCATCACCTCAACAGCATTTTTCCAATGAGCAGGAGTTTGTCCCCAGCTGTCATGTATTTTCAGATGTTGGACACAGAACAGCATTCAGCTGTTAAAGCACGAGAGCATGTCTTGATTTGTATTTCTCTAGGAAATGGTCAGTAACCTACACTTCATGTGCTTGGCATCTAATGACTTTCTGGAGCAGAAAGAGGAAGGGATGGGTTTCTGAGCAATATGGCAGAGAAAGTCACACAGAGAGACTGTGGCATATGACAGCTTTCAAGCAGATGAATAGAGACTGGTAAAAGCTTTGCCTATTGATCTGAGTGGGAGGAGGAGAGTCTCCAATTAACATTTAAAAATAAAAATCTTTAGAAGGATAGCTAAAAAAACCTAACAACAAACCAAACAAAACCACAGAACTAGGTATATATTAAAAAAATATATAAAATGTATATAAATAAATGGATAATTTTTAATAGCCTAGCACTGGAGATAGTATTGTGACTGACAGCAAATCTCAATGGTACAATGTTGCATCGCCTGGCCTGAAGCTCTCACTCCTGGCTCCCCAAGGTGTCCACCAGGACACTTCAGTGACGATATAAATTACCAAACAGGACTGCAGTCCTGGGTCCCCCTTCTGTGGATCATGTTTCTAGTGAAGAGACTATGTAGTGATTAAACCCCTTGCACTCATTTTCACTTCTGACTTGAGTCAGAATATTCAATTTAAATGTCACAAACTGGCAGTTAAAAGCTGCCAGTCTAATTGATTCAGTACTCAGAGTGGTTTTCTTTTCCAAGAAAAAAGTTCAGATTGATTTTTTTTTTTTTTTTTTAAATTTTTAAATCCAGATCACTCTGTCTACCCTTTTATGAATTACAAAGAACTTTCCTGGCTGATTGCAATCCACTCTAATCTGTCAGTCTTAGGCAGAGACTACAACTATAGGTACTTCAAATCAGATTAATTTCTGCTAAGACAAAAAGAAATTGCTGTTTTATGGTTAGTATCTATTTCAGACCTTGGCTTTCTGAGCACCGCTGGGATGTGGAATTATCACTTTAAACCCTCTGGGCCAACCTTTAGTGTCAATGCCGCAAATTTACTCCACCTCAAGTCACGTCTGATTAGCAATAGGATTAGATCAATCCATTTGGCACTGTGGTTAATTCATGTCAGTGTTTCATGAGCATTATCATGCTCTGACTGTGGCAAGGGAAGCAGCACAGCTGCCTGCTAGCTCAGTAACTGTCATGATGCTCTTGGCTTGGGTGGGTTAAGTTTTATTGTGGTACCCAGCCCCTTTGCCCGAAACTACTCATTGCAGTCATGACTTCGTTCCCCACCAAACCTATAGCTTACATGGGATGTGGCCCTGAATGTCTCTGTCTTTAACTTCTATAATTTGTGATGGGATATATAGCTCTGCTCTGGATACCTAAATCATATGTCTTGTACTCCTCCTTATACTGTCTGGTTAAATCTTTCAGTTTTAAATCTATGACTGCTCAATCCAGGGTACAAAGCAGAAAGTGCTGACTGCATTGTAAAACTCTGAGCTGTGAGGCTCATAGATCAGCTTTATTTGAGCAGTAACATGTTTTGGAAAAGCTACTGGCACTATGTCCCAGAGTTAGATGCATGTTGAATGTGTAATTTTCTTTCTACCTCTTTCAAAATGATGCAGGTGGAATGACAACCCAATGCTTTCAGTAAGCCTTTTCACCTTTAAGGACAGGTTGTTCTCCTCTCAAGGAGAAGAGTATTTTGCTTGTATTAGTGGTCCTTTTAGCATCAGGAGGATTCCTGGGGTTGGAATGCACAAGAAGGTGGTACAATAGAGTCTCACAAACCTGGCATACAGATAGCAAATGTTATGTGCCTGGTCAGAGGCCAAATTAATTACTTTCATATTTTATATTTCACTAACTCTTCTGCTTACGTTCAGGTTAAACTGGCATGGCTTGTAAGAAAAGAAAATAAAAATAAAACTACAGCTTGAAGTAGCCAGCCAATTCAATCATTTGCTCTGTAGGAGATTCCTACACCTGTCTGATGACAGACAGCCATCAGAAGGAAAATCAATACACCTGAATCTTTTTTTTTTTTTATGTGTCTGGATCTGTGGAATACAGGGAGTAAAGCTGAGTAGAAAGGTGGCAAGCCAAACAAAATTATTTCTGGATGAAAACCATTTTTCTGTGAACAAAAGAAAAGATTTCTTTTAGCACACTCTCTGGAAATGCTGCTCACTTGGCTTAAGACACCATTATAAACTGGGCCTTTACTGAAATTCAGGGTATAAGCTAAGAAACAGTGGACCAGCATGCATAACCTAGACATAAACAGTTCTATCTGTATGAGATTTTACCTGTAATAAAATTGAATCCCACAATAGGATGTAGATTTCACGTAGTGGAAGAAAATCTTAGAAAATTTTAAGTGAGGTCTGTTTGTTTCACTCCTAGTAGAAACTTCATATTGATAGACATCAATATGCAAGTCACATTCGTGTTGTTTCCATGACCAAGGATGTAGAAAAAAACATTTGTCTCACAGAGAACAGAATAAATCTCTCGTGTGTCTCAAGGTGATTCATGCTCTTAAGTGGGATATTTTCACACACAGTATCAGCAAGGTTGGAAGAGACCTCAAAGATCATCGAGTCCAACCCATTACCACAGACCTTGAGACTAGACCATGGCACCAAATGCCATGTCCAAACGTGCCTTGAACACCTCCAGGGATGGTGACTTTTGATATATATGAGTGAACTTCATACCAGATAAGAAGATTTTACAGCTATGTTACTGTTTTCTGAGTTTCACTGCTCCATTCAAGCTGTTTAGTTCATTCTTCAGTAAATATTTATTAAACATACTCGAAGTGAGTTCAAAATAATTTAACTTCATTGAAATCTCAGTGACATGAAGATCTAAGGTTTGGTCTAATCTTGGATCTCTTTTAAGAGCTGTTTTGTTAAGTACAACAGAAGACAACTTACATTAGTGAAATGCAAAATAGAGCAATTAATCAAGGAACATTTTTTTTTTTAATAAAATTCTTCCATATCGGTTTATGATGGATTTGTGTTGACAATAATGCAAGATTAACATGCACAACAATTCCATCTTCCTGCAACAGATCCATGAAGGGTTTGAGCAGGAACAGCTGGTGTGGAACTATCTGTAGCAAATCAGGAGGATACAATTACTGGGAAGCTGTTTGAGAAGAGATGGACTTCAAAGATGCACATCAATCAGGGAACACTGGAGATTAATACAATGTCTTGGGAAAAGCCTGAGTGAATCTCAAACACTGTGCTGTAAAGATGGATGTATAATTTCAGGGCTTTATATCTCCATGAGTGCTGTTTCTGTAATATTGATAAAATATAGTAAGAAGCTGAAACTGCAAAAGTTTCTTCAGATACAGTTTTCAAAAGGTCTCTGCTTCTCTTTTTTTCTTACCTTGACAACCTGACTTTTCTCTCCACATACTGGGCCATGTAAATATCTCTTCTTGTTAGACAAAAGTGCCATGCTGGAAATAAATAAGTAAACACATATCATTGCCATCTGGAGGTTCAAACAGTCTCTAATTATTCTTTTTAAACTGCTGACACCACTCCATATTCTACCTAGGTACACTTACAGATCAAATTCTGATCTAAGGTGTTTTGGCTTGCTTTGATCAGCAACACAGCAGCTCATGTTCTGTACCCTGCTCTTGGTGACTGGAACATTTAGGAGAGAGCAAAAAGGGGGGGAAAAAAAGAATCTTTGATAGTAAATTTCCATAGAGAGCCCAGAAAAGTATGCTGGCCAGTGAAAGGACAGCAGAAGGATCAGAGTATAATTTCAGTCTCTGACTGTAACAGCAAGATTTTGAAGGACTTTTTTGAAGCTTTGTGGTCTATTTTCCATGGTGGCACTGTGCACTGGTCACCTCTAAGTAGAATCACTACTAGGATTGATCATATTTGTGAATTTCAAATGTTAGTAATCTACATGGCACCAAAAACACCACTGCTGGGTACTGTTACCAGATAATGCATGTACCAGTGGCAACCCACAGTGAGGAAAGGCATACCCACTTTTAGCTGCATGAAAGTCCAGCACCTAAGTGACCTCATGTAAAACAAAAAAATATCAAACCTCAAGTGTTACTCTTTGCCATTGATATGAATATAGTCAGCTGCACAAGGGAGGTGGCTACTTAGCTTAGTACCTAAGACAAGTGAATTTCATGGGCTGACATGCAGCCCAAGGAAACCATTCCTGAGTATTTTCAAACAAGTGAGGAAAGAAATAATATCCTGAATCTTACCATTGCTTTGTAATAACAATTCTTTTTTATGTAACAGCTACTGTAATCTTTTTCTAGTGAGATTAATTTCTACAAGGCATTCAAGTAGAGCTCTGTTAGCAAGCTGTATTTTACTTGCATCCTTTAAACAGGATTGAGCAGACATTGAGTGGTGTCCTCTTCAGTAGTTTGGCTGGAATGCTTGTTGTGTCAATAATTTCATCAGTAAATCATGAGACCTCTTTTAAAGTCCACAGCACAATGAGCATGGAGATGTGGAGAGCTAAGGACACTGTTAGTAAAGTGTGAAGAAAGAAGGGAAAAAGTGGTCTGCAAAATGGTACAAATGTCAAAAAGTCAAACTTGCTCATTTAGCTTTTGATTTATCTCCTTGGATTAAAGTCCTAATGTTTTAATGTAGATTAGGTCCATTAAAGCCACAAAAATCTAAAAAGAAAACAGTATCAATTTCTGACAATCCAAAGATAAACTACAAAATACAACCCTCCTAGCAGAAAGAAGTTATCAGTTATATTTACAAATATCTGGGGCTTATCTTACAGTGAAAATTCTAAGTGAAACTGAAGTGAAAGCAGATTTTTGTTTGGGTTGGGTTTGTTTGGTTTTTATCCTCGTGCTTTCTTTTTTTCTTGGCTTCTCTCTATGTTTTTTTTAAATTACCACAATCTCATAATGTTACACCTCATTACAGGAGAGGTAAAGGACATGATAGGGATAAATGAAGCAAGTAATCCAAGTGAAGGGGAAAAAAAAGCATACATGTGTATTCCATATACAGATATACATTCCAAAGCATCAGAGAATTGGCTATATTATAATAAAAAGAAAATAGAAGATTAATAACTCAAAAGTTACAAATAGGATACAATCATCCCGTTCAAAGATAAAAATATTTGGGCTTAAATTATGTGTCTTGTACACCTTAAAGCTTTTTGGCCCAAACTATTGAAAAACTAACATAATTTAGAATTCTTGGAAATATACAGTAGCCTTCCTATTTTATCAGACCAGACTAATGTTACAACAAGATAGATCATAGCACATAATATACTATTTAACCAGTGAGATGTAGATGTCCAGTTAAACATCACTCAGATTGTTACTTCTTGTGAAGAACCTAAATTTCATTCAGCTTTTGTATGCATGTGATAGGTTTTTGGTTTGGTTTTTTTTTTTTGATCATGTAAGTTGAAGATTGCAGTAAAATGACTTTTTTAGTCTGGTCTGACCAGAAGAGTATAGGCTGGAAATCTTTACTTGCTCAACTTGTTATCTAAAGACCTAAAAAGAGGTCATAGAATATTCAATTGCATATAGAGAAGGTGTATTTCCCAGACAGCAGCAGCAAGACTTTTCTCTTGCTTATGGTAATTATATCAGATCCTAAGGTGTGGGGCAACTTACCTCTCTCCTCTCTTTGTGAAATGGTTCCATTTGAAACTTCCATGTTTATGGCATGAATGATTTACATCCTTCTAATGCTGTACTGCTCTGCTCCCTGGTGCTCCTCTTCATGATTTTTCAGCATGCAGTAGCTCCATGCACAGGCTTATTGATGATTTGATATAGCAGCACAGAGCTTGCTTCCATGAAGGCTTATAGGAAGACACTTGGTTGGTCAAAGTTTTAGGGACTAGTTCATCACCACATTAAACCAATTTTAATACAGGAAAACATCTAGCTAACAAGTATTTATTTAATGCTAACTGCAGTGAGATTTTACCCACTGCTAATGGTAAGCAAATACTGAATTGCTGCTCTGAAAAAGGCGATTTCACCCAAGGATCTGTCATGAAGATAATTTTCTTTATGGATTCTTGTTTTGAATTTCCTATTTTTATGCTAGAGATTAAAAATATTAATTGTATGACATATATATCATTATTACCATGCTACCAGGTAGAGGGTTTTGGTGAGTGTGTGTGTGTGTTTGTTGTTGTGGTTGAGGTTTTTGTTTTGGTTTAGTTAGTTGCTTTTTTTTTCTCTCTACTCTTCTAAAATAAATTATGTAATAAAATACACTTAAAAGTAAGAGTGACTCTGTTAGCCAGGCATTCTAGTAGTAACAACCAAATTACCTGCTA
The DNA here is from genome assembly GCA_013399055.1 of Ramphastos sulfuratus. NCBI lineage: Eukaryota > Metazoa > Chordata > Aves > Piciformes > Ramphastidae > Ramphastos > Ramphastos sulfuratus. The sequence continues at coordinate 118,987 of WBNM01022355.1, read as the reverse complement.
CTGAATGTCTTGTCAGTACACCTGCTTTCTCTACAATGTGAGAATGAAGCAATATTTTTTTGTCTACTGATAAATATATTTTTCAAATTATATTAGTCAAGGAAGAAGAAGATATAAGCTGTTTTGTCCCAAATGAAGAACAGATGAGGATACACTGAAGGAAACAATGAAAACTACATTAAGAAAATTACTACAGAATATTGAAATTATAATAAACCATGGATTTTTGTTGCAAATACCAGCTATTTCAATGTAGATACATCCATATTTCATTTCCAGGTGATGTTAATACTGTCTAAAATGGAATATTTTGAGATTACACAAGCATTCTGAGCTTTTTATCTCTCCCTAAAAGCACTGACGATTCAGATGAATTACAACAAAATACTTAGGAGCATCTTATTCTTCATTGTATAACACTTTTTCTGAACCACTCATTCTTTCTGTTTTAAGAGCCTTCCAATATATGATTCCAAATTACTCAACATTCAGAGAGTAATCAGTGTTATATATCACCAGTGTCACTACTTATGTTCAGGTGATAATATATATATATTATAAATAGTATAGTGCTAATATGTCTAGTCTTAAGATATTCAAGCATCACAAACTTTAGTAGTTGAGTGTAATTTTAAAACAAATTGATTGTGATTCTTGAAATTCAGTGTACAAACATCGCATATGCAGAGTTTTCCAGATGTAAATTGCTTGAATTTCACTTGGGTTTGGGACCTCGTTGAGGTCACAGAATCACAGAATGTTAGTGTTTGGAAGGGACCTTCAGAGATCATTGAGTCCAACATCCCTCCCAAAGCAGGATCACCTGGGGCAGGCCACATGGAAACACATCCAGGCAAGTTTTGAAAGTCTCCAGAGGAGGAGACTCCACAACCTTTCTAGGCAGCCTGTTCCAGGGCTCCATCACCCTCACCATAAAGAAGCATCTCCTTGCATTGTGACAGAACCTCCTGTATTCTAGCTTGTACCTGCTGTTCCTTGTCCTATCAGTAGGCACCACCAAAGAGCCTGGCACCTTCATCTCGACACCAACCTATCAAATATTTATAGACATTGATAAGATCCCCTCTCAGCCTTCTCTTCTCCAGACTAAACAGCCCCAGGTCTCTCAGGTTTTCTTCATAGGAGAGATGTTCAAGTCCCACAATCACCCTTGTAGCTCTCTGTTGGACTCGCTCCATCAGATGCTGGTCTCTCTTGAACTGGGGAGCTCCAGGTGTGAGTAGGGGAGCAGGGTGGAGGGGGAGGAGAAGCTCCCTAGACCTTCTGAACACAGTTTTCTTAATGTGTCCTGGGATGCTGTTGAGACCCTTGGCTACAAGGGCACACTGCTGTCCTTCCTCCTCTTTAACTCTGCAGAAAAAGTGTGCAGTAACTGTTACATAAACATATGAACATGGCAAGACAGAGTAAAAAAGTGTATTGTCTGTCCCTCTGCAGCTTAGGACAAAGCTGGCTCTATCTACTGATACTAGCCTTTTGTCAGAAAAATGTGACTTCTGCTTCAGAAATTCATCTAGATAGAGCATTGTAAAAAATGTGAAAAATCCCAGTTTTGAACACAAGTCCCCATGGGGGGCTTAAAAAGAATGTTCAATAGATAATACAGCTCTAAAACATAAAAATAGAATTATTTTACAGAAAGAATTTACTCACAAAATGGCAGCAGAAGTTCTAACGGGAACTGGGGAGAGGAGAAATGTGTACTGAAACTGCATAGTTTTAATGCTTTCTAGAAGCTAGTTTCTGTGGCTGTGTAGATCTCAAGGCAGAAGTTCAAAGATTGATTAATAATCCACTCAGATGCACTATAAAGTTTTAGAGTTTTTCCCTTGGTAGATGTCTGAAACATTTGGGGGAAAAAAGTAGGTAATTTACAAACAAGGACAAGGAAACCTGAATAGCTGTTATGATTTAAAGCCAAGCATTACTGATAAAAGCTACCTACTCACTTTCAAATACTTTGATCATAGAGGGTTGAAGGGATTGACTGCACTATTCCCTCCCTTATTGAAGACTTCCCTAAACTGGGGCATGCCAGTCCTGTGAGCCATTAAGTGTTTCTTGGCATGACATATAATTTCAGAATATGTTAGCTTAGGAAATGAGGCATTTTCATATTCAAAAGTTCTTCTGAAAGGTTTTTAAAAATAGCAAAAATACGACCGAAAAACAAACACACGAAAGGGGGACAAATCCTCACCCAGAGTTAGATTGTGGTCCCACTGACTCCTTTAAAGCCATGCCAAGTCAGGTCACATAAAACAGCTGAAAAGATGAAGGAATGTATTTCAAAGAGGGTATATCCAGGTTTGACCCTGATGAAGAATCTGAGTTCTTTGTGGGAACAGCTAGGAAGGGAGACAGAACTCAATTATTTTCCAAGTGCTGATGAAGAAATGAAACAGATCTGTGTGCTTGAGTCTGAGACTTTGCTGCCCTGTTAAGGCCAACATTTGGACATTGACCATAAGCTTTCTTCTGCATCTTCTCATTTGCTGGGACTCTTATGTGAGAAGTATAATATTAAGTACATCCTTGACATTTTCTCCCTCAGAAATAATTTGACATTTTCCACATCTTATTACTTATGAGGCCTGACAACATGTCAGTCTTCTAGCATGAACTTTCAGCCATTTCTCTTTTCTTCCTGCTTAATTACAGCCATGATTGAAGGANTCTAGTCTCGAGGTCTGTGGTAATGGGTTGGACTTGATGATCTTTGAGGTCTCTTCCAACCTTGCTTATACTGTGATAAAACTGGTAGCTGCTCTTGTCCAGGTAGCCCACTTATGGGTAAATTATGACATATCCAGATATAAATCATGTTTCTAAATTTATTAACATAGTAATATCAGGCTAAAATGGGGTGTATGTGTGTGTGTATATATGTATATATAAATGTATTTTTGAATGTCCATGTATGCATATACTTGTATAAACATTTTGCAGTATATGCATTTTTGACAGTAAAAAAGTGCTAAATGGTTGCATTTTGCAGGGGACATTCAGTGTTTAATCAATGATAATTAAATTGCTATGTTTGTAGAGTACATGCACCATTCTGAGTATTTCCTTTTCACTCTTGTTAAGGTAAACACTTCAAAAGGTGCATTCATCAGCACTTTAGGAAACACAACTGGTTTTCAGCTTAAAAAGCTTACTCGTTGCTTTTTTCCTCCCTTGCAGGTGAGGATTTACCCAATAGAAAACCATGCCCTAAATCAAAGTGAAATCAGTGGGAGTAATTTATAACAGATCTTTTTTTAACTATTATGTTTTGATCACAAAGACTAAAAAATCCTGTTGCAGTTGTATGATCTCTGGAATTTCAGTTTTCACACTTGTAACTAGTGGTGCTCCTTTTGCAAAGGATTAAGTAATAATGGCTTTAAAGACATGTTTTGTGTCGTGTTTTCACATGATTTTACCAAACTTATGTAAACTTTGTCTCTCACATAATAAGGCAGTACTGGGAAAATTGTGTGTTGTGACAAGCCTTACTGCTTCTCTGTAGAAAATGCCAAGAAAATCTTCAGGTGCTTCCCATGGATAGATGTCTGCTACCACAGACACACTGACAGAGATCATGCTAGTAGAGCGGAGTCCTGCCCTGACCAGGGCAGGGGCAGCAAATGTCTGTCTCACCCTGACACTCCAGAGGTTGCTGAGCCATGAGTGATGTTCCAGAGGCTTTGGAACACCTTGCCCAAGCCCTGAGGGTGGCTGGAGAAGCAAAAGTTTTGTCATTGTCTTGCTGTGTCCTTCTCTCTAACTCCAAACCCCTTGCTGCTTCCTAATGAAGGCATAACCCCTTCTGACTGGTTGGGGGCAGCATCAGTGACAAGCGACAGGTCTAGAGGAAATGGTTACAAGCTGAGCCATGAGATGTAGGCTGGATGTTAGGAAATACTTCTTCACTGGAAGGTTTATCAGTTACTGAAATAGTCTGCCCAGAGCAGTGGTGGAGTTGCCATCCCTGGTAGTGTTCAAGCAGTGTGTAGACCTGGCACTTAAGGGCATGGTTTAGTGTCAACCCTTCAGTGCTGGGTTGAGGGTTGGACTGGATGCTTTTGAGGTCTTCCAACCAGATACGTTCTGCAATTCTGTGGGGTAGCAGAACACTGCATGTAGCTTATTCTCTCATTTTACTCTCGCCAAATAGCCAAACCCTAGTGGATTTACTTCCTAGGATAGATTTTTATTCTGCTGATTGGAGATTTTTAAAAGTTAATGCATGCTCCAAATTCAGGCAGTGACACATCCCAGCAAGCTGCAGAAGTAAAACAATGAATGCTGCTAAAGCATTTTGGGATGGGGAGCTGGCCAGGGAGTCTCAAACTTCAGAGACTGGCTGATTCTCTGGCATGGCTGCACGCTTACCCATCTGCTAACGTGGCAATGTGCCTGCTTAAAAATGACTCAGTGCTACAGAAGTGGATTGTGAACCGTAGGTGAAAACACCAACTTAACCATTCATATTAGTCTTGTAAAACAGTAAGCATTTCTCAGGAATTTTCAATTGAGTTCCTTTACATCTATCTATGCGTGGGGGGGGGTGTGTGTGTGTATATTTGTATTTTATTTATATTTATTTTATATGCGAGTGCATGTGTACACACAGACGTGTACGTCTCTTGTTTTCTCCAAATATAGATTATTTCCAACATTTATTTTTTCACTCTAATTGCAGTTCTTATAATACAGATCCTTGTTTATCTGCTGTTCATTTGTAACTGTCAGTGCTTTAAATCCAGCAACTCTATTCTGCAGTTAGCTGGGCTCCTGTCTTATCCTGGAAAGACACCCTTCCCTATGTCCTTCTCTTTCACCTAACTGGCTGCTGAATTTACAGCGGGATGGGGAGCATTGTATCGAAAATTTATTTCTTTCTGAGGTGCCAAGACCATGGGCATAGCAGAAATGTATGAATTACTATTGTTACAGTGTGAAAACAAAGCAAAGCAAAACTTCTTTGAAGCTGTTGTGCTCCAGAACCCAAATTCCATATAGAGATAACAACCGAGAAGTCTGGAGTTGTAGTGTTGACTCTCTTCCTGATTTTCTTGGTGACTGAACTGAAGCAACTTAGACTGATTTTTATTTTCTTTTTCCTTACTACCATCATTCACTTTTCATCTAAAAATGTCAGCTGGGTTTCAGAGTGAAGTCTGAATTCATCTGGTCAAATTAACCTTCTCAACAGTCTTAAAGCAAGAGCTGACCTTTGCTGAGGTATAACACGTCAAGTGCTTTAAGGAATTTTTCAGAACCTAAAGATTGTTCTTCAAGTAAGCTTCTGTTGTCAAGTTAGTAACACTGTTTAATCTATACAGAACTTGAATTTTGATAAAATACGACAGAAATAACCCAAATATTTTCCTTTGAATTGTGAAATAGAACCTTTAAATGCAGCCTCAGTTTCCACTATAACAAAAAATTTAAAACTGTTAACCTGTTTATTTTATGTGATGAATATATTAATGCACTACATTTCTCTTTTGAAACACAGTTTTCACCTCTGTCTACGAAGAATTAATCTTAGGTATGATTTGGGTTTTTCAACTCAGCATTTTTGGAGAAAAGGGAATGTTGGGAGGAACTCCTGCATGTCCCAGAATAGGGAAAGAAGAAAAACTGTAAATGACATCCATGTTTTCTGATGACTGAGCCAAATTTATTGCGAGATCGCTGCTTGATTTTGGTTATTTTATGGCAAATGAAGATGAGGAATAATATCTGTGTAAATAGATACAAACATTTCTGGGTTTATATTGGTAAGGATTTATTTTAGTCAAGGAAGAACTGCTATGTGCCCCCAAGTCACTTTGTCCTTTTTGGTATGAAAGGTAAGCAAATGATGACTTTTGCTTTACTTTGATCAGTATCTTGTCTTATGGGAGATTTGTAAGGAAAAGGTAAAAAAGGTCAACTGCAAGAATTCAGAATAAATCTTACACACGTGACACTTGTTTTAAAAGCATGAATTGCAGGATTTGCACATCCTATGCTAGTCTTAAATATCTGTCCCACTTTCCTTCCCAAGACTACAAGAGATTGTAAAAATCCAGGAACACAGAAATATATCTGTAAGCCAGTGCCCTGCTCTGGTAAGCGCTCCAAAGTGTTTGTGATATTTTCCTTAAACTGTGGATCTTGAATAGATAGTTATTTCAGCAACTTAGGACAGGGAGGAAATGATGCTGAAGTTTAATTGTCCCTGTGAAAATCTCAGTTGGAAGTATAGATCACAAAGCAGCAATTACTAATGATCTGACGAAACTGGAAGAGTATATTTTTCACTTATTAATCAAAGAAACTTTACTGAAACTACAAAGCAACCTTGGGAAGTGGGTAATATAATTGAAGAAAGGCTTCTCCCTTGGGGACTAGCATAGGTATGACTAGAACTTGTTACATCTTTCTGTTTTGTTGTTTAGATGGATTATGTGATTAGCAAATCCCACATGCAATGGGATCATGCCTGTTTCTTCTCTGAGATGGTGTAGTTTATGGTGAGGACGTGGGATACCAGAGAATGGGTGCTCACCTGTATGTGTTTATGTACCTGTAGAAGCACAGACAAAAGGAGATTTCATCTTTTAAGAGGCCCTCTTCTTCTCTTTCAGTGTGAGAAAAAACAATTTGCCTTGGTTTGTTTATTTTTACAGTAGGATATGGGAGTCATGAAGGTCAAAGCAGATTTCATGTGTGGTGCAATTCAAAGTGGACAGGAGGAGTTTTTAGGAAACTAGGTACCACAGAGATGGGCTGAGAAACATAAAGAAATGAGCATCTGTTCAGCTTTCAGTGATGCTAAGCTATCATTCCTCTGGCACAGATTTATGTGAAATGAAGCACTGAAACAAAATGTTGGCTTAGCATATTTTTTTCCCCCCTTTTAAATCCTGTGTCATGGAAACAAATTAGTTTTGTTTCAATTGTATAGTTCCATTTTCATTTTTGACATTATGGAAAATTATTTTCTTTGAGTAAATATCATAGAATCATAGAATAGAATTATAGAATGGTAAGGTTCGAAGGAGACCTCAAGGATCATCTAGTTCCAACCCCCTGCCATAGGCAGGGACACCTTTCACTAGCACAGGTTACTCAAGGCCTTGTCCAACCTGGCCTTGAACACCTCCAGGGAGGGAGCAGCCACAACCTCCCTGGGCAGCCTGTTCCAGTGCCTCACCACCCTCACTGTAAAGAACTTCCTCCTAACATCCAGTCTAAATCTTCCCTCTGCCAGTTTAAACCCATTGCCCCTTGTCCTGTCATTGCAAGATCTTATAAATAGTCCCTCCCCAGCCTTCCTGTAGGCCCCCTTCAGATACTGGAAGGCTACTAGAAAGTCTCCTTGAAGCCTTCTCTTCTCTGGGCTGAAGAGCCCCAACTCTCTCAGCCTGTCCTCATAGCAGAGCTGCTCCAGCCCTCTGATCATCTTTGTGGCCCTCCTCTGGACCCGCTCCAACAGTTCCATGTCCTTCCTGTGCTGGGGGCTCCAGAACTGCACACAGGACTCCAGATACCGGCAGTTTACAAAGGCTCATGTGAAAACTGAACATGAAAATTTAGGGGCTGTTCTGAGTGTTAGCAACTTTCCCCCCCCCCCCATCATCCTGTAGAAAAATAACATGGAGCTGTATTTCCATTTCCAAGTTCTTCTGTACATGAACTCAGAAGCTCAAAGTGGGTTTCAAATGCATAGTTTTAGACCAACTTAAAAAGTGAAAAGCAGCTGCGTTTCATATTAAATAAGCCTCCCTAAGGTTAAACACCTTAGTTTAAAAGTAGGTTCTTTAGGATCTTTCTATAGTCAAAGGACTTCAACAGAAAGATTCAAAGGTCTTAACGAAAATTTGATCATTCCCTCCTTAGAAGGCAGCGTTTTGTGTGAGAATTCAGTTAAGCCTGCCTGCTTAGGTTGAAACAGCCTAAGTTCCTAGCCAGGACAAAATTAAAACATAACTTACATTTTCTGCAGTCTCATTAAAATTGAACTAATTTTTGAGAACATTATACCATAGTTCCATACTTCATAACAAACTGTTTATTTTTTCCCATAAAATGAGTGTGAACAATTAAGCTTTCAACAACAGCACCTAAAATAATGAGGAGAAACACATTTTTGTAATGAGGATAATTGTAATTGCAGAAGTGACGCAGTAAATTTTTCTCTCAGCTATAAGATTGGACTTTCTCTAAAGTAGGTGCTTTAGTTTAAGTTATTAGGCTCATTACAGAAGTCACTGTTAAGTTTGGTGGCCTAAATTTTACAGAACAAACTGGCTGAGACTTACCCTGTGCATAAAATCTTTTGAAAGAATAATTTGCCTTGTCATTCAAATTCATTGCCTTTTTGTCATGTTTTTTATCGCACAAATTTTCCCCTTCCATTGCCATGGTGTTGATAATTAATACATATTTTAAATTATTTGTAATGGTAGAATAGGAATCAAAATTTTCAGCACAGGAGAAGAAACACTGGTGTCCTGGATAGGGTAATCCTCTCTTACCAGCTGCTGTCCTAGTCAGGGTATCCATGCTGTGTTCTCTGCGACCAGCCACATAAAATGTTAAAATTAATGTTTCTCTGCAATGTAGTCTAGAGGTGACATCGTTGCAACTGGTTTGTTACTTGGAATAACACTTTCCTTCCTACTTTTTTTTTAACATAGTAGCCACATAGTTATAGGTAGTCAGGTAGGGGATGTTTTGGCCTTTCATGAAGACAAACAGTAGGAACACGATTACAAAGAACAGGTTTCTGTTATACAGACTGACACATGCGTTCCCTTCTTTAAGGTTCAGGTCATGAAAGGATAAGAAAGGGTCTGGTTGTCCTTTAGCCTCCTTTAAATTACTCACCAGAGCCCCACAGTTTTAGGTAGGTGGCTATTCTCACAGGTGTAGTGAATTTGTCTTCTTATATTTATTTCTAAGGATTTGTTTGATTTTTCCTTTTGAGGTCAAGTCACTTAAGTGATATTCAGTGCTTCCAATTAGTAGCCTTTTCATTCCAAAATCCAACATCAAAATCTGATAAATGGCCCTTCAGCCTGAATTTCCAGGGAGGGGAGGAGGGGAATGAGCAAATCTTCTCCATGCACTCCAGAAGGATTTTCTCCTCTCTTCATTTTTAACTTAGCATTTAGGAAAACAGATGCAGAGGGCTTAGCTGCTCAGAGTAGCAGACTGATTTGTTCCTATGTCAATTTAACAAAGCAAACAGAATGGACTTCTAGAGAACAAATATCAGAAAGAGGTGAGGAGATGGTGGAAAAACACTAAGTGATGATTCATAAAATTCTGTGATTATTTATGTAAGGGCTTCCACTCCCCACTTGCATCTACCCACCACATATCAAACCCACTTTTTCTTTGAACAAGTTCATCACATAAAATATATATCAGAATCCAGGGAAATGTTTATTTAATTAACTGTCACCAAGCTGAGACAAAAAGAAAAAGCCTCTTCTGTCAAGCTATGCTAAAAAATACAGATGATACCACAACAAAGTGATCGTGTCAAGGATCTGAACTTTTGCATCAAGCTCTCCTGAATATTGGTTTGATTTTTCTGTTTGACTGCTTTTACTGTAGTGTTGAATAGTCAAACTGCAGCACCAAGGCCTCGGGCAAATACTGTTCATTTTCACCAGACTCCCAGCCCAGCACACTAGATTCAGGGCTTGGCAATTTGGATTGCTAATACTCCATTGGGCTGCCAGTTCTAGTATGTGCATTAGGCCGAGTATCATCCACTTTAATGTCACTCTTAAAATATATAATAATCCAATTGTGATAAATGGTCTGGATACTTATCTTCTTCCTCACAGAGAAGGATCCCATTAGTGAATTTAATAATTTCAGAGGGGACAGACTTGCCTGCCAGAGGTTCACATCTGATTTATCACAGAGTCTGCTTCTTTACATACCTGATGCTCCTGCTAAAGGTAGCATACAGATCAATTTTCCCATCTTCAAATAGAGGACAAGATACCAGGTGCTAGTGCCAAGACCAGTTTTCTGAGCAACCCTGATCTTGAGCAACCCTGAGGACGTTCAGTGCATCTAACCATTCACTTTCCCTAACTCTCCAGGTGTGCAAGCATTCACTACAAGCATTGTTCCTGGCTAAGACACAAATGCTTCTTTTCCTTCAGAAGGATATCTGTTTGTGCTTGTCTCATGGAAGGAAAATTCCATTTAAGTCAACAGAGAGATTCCAAGCAAAACAGAACGCATCTAGTAGATGTCTTGCAGAATGTCACTGTAAGACATCAGGAAAAGCTTTGCTAGTTATGGAAATTATATTAGATTACTGTTGTGCTATGTGATTCTTTCCTCTTATCAGTTCTCCATTTGTCCTAAAAATAAAATTTGACACATGGTTAGATTACAGTGAAAATTACTAACTTGCCATAAGAATATAATTTCCATTATTTATTTTTGTGTCCAAGATATTCCAAAACGGTAGTTTAAGGTTTGTAAAAATTATCCAAGGCTGGCAAGATTTGAAGGACCTGCCTGAGATTCTTAGCACGTAGTTCACTAACACACATTGATTTGATTTAGAAATCCACATCTAAAGATGGTTTTAGACTCACAGACCTTTTCCAAGTCATGTTATAATGAGATTCTTGGACTCGATAATGGTGACACAGAGATCATTAACAGGGTGACAAACTGCCTGGGCATATCCTGAAGTGAAACAGGAAAGTCTCATGAGGACTTTGTGTCCCAGGCTTGCTGCAATATCTGTTGCTCTTGTAACTCTAATCTATTTTGCAAATTTTGGTGTCAGGTGACTTTTGTTTAGTATCACGTGCTTTTAGTTAGTTCTTTTTTCTTTTGCACACATATGAATTCATACACTGAAATTCTGAAGCTGCCTTGCATCCTAGATTTCCCCCTCTGTTAGTGGTAAGAAAGTTCTTGAATGGTCCCCATATATATATATATATATATTTTTTTTTTTTTTTTTTAATAGACAGGTATGGTTTTTAAAATGCAATGAAGGAAATTATAGGCAAAACAGAAGTAATGAGTGTCAGCTTTTGTCTCCTCTGAGATTTACTGCCCACTTATGAACTCATCAGCATTTTCCAGAGTGGAATATTTTGCCCCATGCACACAGAAGCATGTTTATTTCTGCCTGGTGCCTGTCTGGAAAAGCAGCTGTAAATTCCCAGAGAGAGAGCCACTGTGAGGTGTGAAATCAAGTGGTTCATGCAGTACCCTGGACTTTCTCTCCTTATTAGGAAAAGCCTTGCAGAGGACAGTGAGTTACTCTAGTTAGTAAAGAGAAAAATCTCTCTCAGCAGAGGAAATGCCAGTTTAAGAAGAAAGCTTTTCTTGTGCCGGTGGTTCTCACATTTTCATGAGGCAAATGATTAATTTGCACATGTCAACACAAGTAACCAAGCTTTTCAAGTCTGTGAAGATAAAAATACATGAATATGAACAAAAAGAGCAGTAGGTATCTTTCTCAGTTGCACCTCCAAACTACCTCTTCCTTCTGGCATCCTGCTGAGTGCATGGTACCTGTGATTGATAATGCCGCTCTCTCCAGAAAACCCATTGCTGATGTTCTGATTGCCAGAGGGAGGGAGCACAAAAGAAAGTGGAGGTTTGCTGTCTCATTCTTTGGACAGAGTGGGTGCCTGCTTTCCCTCCCCGCTGTGATCTTCTATGCACTGGGCTGATGCCACAGGGCACAGCTCTTTGCCGAGAACAGAGCAGAACTGTATGCTCTGCTCCCCAGGAGCCTTAGTCAGAGCCTGCCGGTGGGGCTAACATTTTAGAAACTACTATTTGAGAGTCACAGACAGGCAGCCAGGGAATCAAGATCAACAGCATTAGACACAATCTGATTCCCCAAGGATATTCTGGGTACAAGTTGGGATCAGAGACACTTTATTTAGTTCTTGACCATCTTTCTATACTGAAAGTTGCCTTGTTTTTTTTCTTGCTTTTTTTTTGTTTTGTTTTGTTTTTGTTTCTTTTTGTTCTTTTGTCTGATTGGTTTGGGGGTTTGGGTTTTTTTGTTTTGTTTTTTTGTTGTTGGTTGGTTTGGGGTTTTTTTTCTTGTCTTTTTGTTGAGGGTTGGTTTGTGTTTTGTCTACTCTGCAGGTAGGCAAATAGGTTCAAAGACAATTAAAAAATATGTCTGTAGTAATCTAGACCACATTATTATGAGCAAGTACAGTGTTACATACGGAAAGGATTTCACCTGAAGACTTCCATTTTTTCTGTTTTTGCAAAAATTTAAGTATATATATCAATGCAAGTGATCTTTCACCAGCGAGAAAAAGTATTACTAGATTTCAGCTTCAAGTCTGAGGGCTGCTGAAAGCTCTCAGTGAACATCAAGGCTTGAATTTTGTAATGAAGGGGTAATTAATTGATGTGAGATATTATTTTTCAAAATTAATGTTGTTTATTAATTTTGGTATTCAAAACTCTAGTCACTCCGACCACTATTTCTTAATAATAATTGGTTCTTTGCACGGTCATGGAAACATTACATAGATAATAACATAGGATCTAGAACATTTAAGAAATAACTAGCAAAAATAAAAACATGAAGGTTCCTGTGCTCAGTACACTGCTTGCAGTCCATATACCACTTGTCCGCTAGATGGACTCAAGGAGCTCCTTGCTGCTTATGGCAGAAGGCAACGGTGACTTACAAGAGACTTTAAGTATTTACTCACAAAATATTCATCTCCCAATTCTCTGTGACTAACTACAGCTTCAGACAGTACCCCAAGCACTTTCAGGGAATTCTGTCAGTGTCTTGTCAGCTGCTGAGGCTTCTGATTCTTCTCAGACTTCACAGCGTGCTGGGGAGAGGAGGCAGATGATCTCTGACCTTATCCTGGCTCCTCTGGATGATCTGTGTACCTCCAGGACTTCCCACCTCGGCAGACAACTTTCAGGTGTAGGAGGGATGTCTTGTGATGTGCAGTCTCAGCAGAGGTGTCACACTGGTTATGCAGGCTGATTGTGTGGAGGCATTCAAAGCCTGTTCCTGGTAAACTCAAGGCAGGCAGTTTCCAGGCAGTTCAGGATGCAATAAGGCAGTGAGGCAGAACACTGCCTGAAGCAGAGAACAATGGCAACAGCAAGCATGAATACAACAGCAGAGCACATTGTGTTACTTGCTCATCTCTTGTTATCAATACAGCCTGAGACTAATGGGCCTTTGGACACAGAATTGCCAATCAGAATGGCAGTTAGCCAAGCTTGACCATATTTGCTTTTACCTTTTTAGGGCAGAACATAGGCCTTGCATGAGGCAGGCACAAGTCAAGTGTACGTACTTTGTTTACCACAGGATATAAACAGGAGCAAAACAAGTCTGGGCATGCCAGAGTCCTTAGACTTGGTGGCTTCAGGTTTTTTTGCCCTCTTTCCCACACTTGCTTCTCCCCATAGCAGAAGGAGGGAGAGCAGAAAAACATGTCAGGGCAAGCCAGGACATGTATAAGCCTATTTTGGCCTATTCAGGTCTACCACAACAAATTTATTGTGCTTATCCTGAGGCAGGTTTTTGAGTTGTCTTAACACTGTAAAGGGCGGGTGTTTGCTAGAGAAACCACTCTGCTTTTTATTGCTATCTTTTTATTACTGACACAAAACAGAGTGCTTAAGTCACTTTTGTTAGAGAAATCTAGGGCCTTGTACATGGTTATTTTAAAGGATGGAGAGACAATTTTGTTCAGTATTTAGAGATATGGTTGTTTTCTTCTTTTGTATACTGTCAACATCTCTGCTTCTGATTTAGAGTTGTTATGTGGCTGTGACCACCCTTGTTTTCTGCTTTCCTATGAGAAAATGAGTAAGCCTTTAAGTAGCCAGTGTTGTATAGTCACCCCAAATACTTTGACTGTGATGAGCTGTTGCCTGTTAAAAAGTGTTAGCAACTCCTTAAGAAAAGAATCCCTTTTCCTTTTTTAAAAATAGCTCACAGTTTTATTAACTCTATCAGTAAACTAGTAAATAAGTCATCATCATCATCATCTAAGAATATTGCATGTCTCACACACACCAAAAAATTATCCAGATGCCTTATGTAAAGAAAATATTTCCTAGATGAATGAATGATTTCCTGACAACAGTAAAGCATCATTTAAGGCTGATAGGATTTGGTATAAGATCTACAGAATGAGTCATATGGCTCCCAGAAAGAATATGATAAGCCCCTAAAACAACAAAGTCACATGTATGACTTTCTTTAGTTTTCCATTCTAAATTTTCCTTAAACTAAAAGGATCTTATATAGCCTATTACTGACTAAAGCAACCTCAGAAGATCTTCATTAGTTTAACCAGCCTATATATTTATTTTATTAAACTAAAGCTTGGAAGACAGTGCAGGATGCAGTATGAATCCGTGCGCCTTATCTCAAATATCATGGTGTTAGTATCCAGTTACATTCTAATTGTCTGGGGTTCAAACTGCTAGGGAAATCCAGGGGATTACAGAAAGAAGACAGTGCAAGAAAATCCAAGCTCATTATGACACTATCATGTGTGGGTATGCTGAAAAGAGCCAGAGGAGGAAGAGATGAATGTCACGCTTTAGTGCTTCCCATGCCACAAGCACGCATAGGCTCAAGGGTGAGAAAAGCACACAGCAGTTTGCACAGCAGCCCCTGAAGCTGTACTGAGGAATGTCCCTCGGAGGAAGAAACATTGCCAGGGGTTGTGTGTGAATATTTCTTGTGTTAAAACACTAAATGGTGATTTGCTTAGACAAAAGTACATTTCCTCTATTAATCTCTACTTTTCTTCATTGAACAAATATAAATGACGCTTCCTTCAAAACAGAAACGTAGGCAAGTCCTATGAAATGGAAACATTTGTGTTAGATATGCATATTCATGAACATCCAGGGAGATCTGAAGGCTAGGGAAGCCATTGCCATTTAATGTCAATGTTATGTAGGTTTTGTAAGTCTATTTTGCTCTGCTGTTTCCCCTAAATGATTGTTACCTTAGCAACTGCCAAGTTGCATATATACTCTTGCTCCAAGAAGCAGAGCTTAGCAAAGTAAAGCACCAATGTTAAAGAGACACCAGGAACATAGTGTGTATTGTGGTTTTTTTTTTAATGCTTAAATATACTCACCTACATAAAAGGTACATTTTCTCCTTTGAAGTTTCCTGAAACATCTTTTAGCAGCTAGTCAGGCATAGCATCAATTTTACCTGTTCCTCCTCTTCCTGCTTCCCAGCTCTTTTCAAAAAACGTTTCATTCATAAGAACAGTGATGAATCACTGCAGGATCAGTGATGTGTGTGCATTGGGTAAAACACTTGGTAAGGGTTCATCTGCCAGTGTTCATATTCACCAGTTGTATTCATATGACATGCTTTGATCCACATATGCAATATGATATTTGGCGTGGAGGAACAGATTGAGATCAAATTCGAATGAATTTTGAACCTTTTATCAACCACTCAAATGTGATTTTATTTAAAATTTTATTTTTTTAAAAAATATTTTAAAGTAAGTAGGTAGGAAAAACATCAGCTTCACTACCAACCTTTTGCTATCTTATCCTGCATACTGCTGTTAACTTCAAATGAGTAAGAACTCTGACCTTTTATGCAGTAAATGAACATAGGTACATTTTGCATCAGTCATGTTTAGTTATTCTTCTCTTTCCCTCTTAATGTACCCATTAGATAATCCTTCATCTAAAGAAGTGAATGTCAATAAGGAATGTCACAGGAGCACACTTTGGTTTGTTTAAAACATCTTGTCAGGAGGCCAGCCTTTATACTTGTTTTCCAGCTGATTTCCCAAGATGTAATCAGACAAGTGATTTATCCAAGGCCACACATCAACTTATTGGCTAAGGCAAGACTGTGAGATCCTGGGATGCTCCTCTTTTACAAGATTTTTGCTTTGTTTACTTCCAAAAGAAGACTACATTCCTGTGCTAAACTGCTAGTACAGCAATCTTAAAATCGAATGTTATTAATATCTATGGATTCTTTTCTGCCTAGAGCCTTTGTGGTTGGTATTTTGTTGGTTTGTCTGGCTGTCCTTTTCACACCATCTGTCTTCCTAGATCTGCTTTTGGTGCAACACTTGACTGGAAAAGAATCAATTCTTTCAGTATAAATAACCCGATGAATACACAGTGTGTGAGAGACTTCTTCATTCAGTTTGTTCTAAATCCACTAGGTAATGCTTCTGCAAGATGTTAGACCTGCAACGTAAAGCATAAGACACTAAGAAGAAACAGATATCAGGAAATCACACCAAGTGACGTGAGTTTAATTTGAAGCCAAATTGGACTTCCTATAGAAAGACCAAAGAGTATCAGCTGAAGTCAGTTTTCTGGAAAAGAGTCACAGAGCCACACCGTTGGTACCCTTAGATAACCTCTTCTTTGGATTATTGAGGGACTTAATGTGTATAGCTACATAGGGAAACATGCAAGTGCAAGCCTTTTCATTTTGTAGAAACATTTTCATTTATGTATGTGTTTGACTCACAATCATCCAACCCTATGGGATGGGAGAAAAGAAAAGGAAGAGGAGTAAGAGAAATATTAAAACGCAGAGTTTCGCTGCCTTATGGCTTTCTCTTACAGATTGCCCTGTCATAGGGTAAAAGTCAAAATCAGCATTTTAATAAAGTGCATCACTAAGAATTTGTTTCCTTTTCCTGCAAGTGAAATAGAATTGGATCCTCTATTTATCACACTACCTTAGCATTCCAGCACAAATTTCAAACATAGTTTTATTTTATTGGAAAATAGTTTCAAAGCTATGGCATTTCTGTTCTATACTATTTTCTTTCAGTCTTCTAGCTTTGGTCTTACACAAATATTTCTATCGATCTTCAGTATGGTTGAATATTTTGATCACATTTCTTGGCTGTGTGTGCTTTTTTCTCAGTAGCTTGTAAAGAATTGCAGGGCCTCAAAGCTCAGTGTTGAAATGGGTTAAGTAGAAATCCAGTTATTGTCTTGAAAAACATTTTAAAAATTAAAAAAAAATAATTAAATTTATCATCTTACAGCACTGATGGCCTTCACTGAAGGGGATTGCAATTCATTCAGTCTGCCATAGGTCTGTTTGAGGTGTCGGGGGCAAAGTAATTCTGCAAAGGCTTCAGAGAGATAAAACCAGTGGAGAATAAAACAAAAAAAGAACTGTATATTTCCATTAAATGGGATAAAAGAAGCAGAAAAGGCCTAGTTTGACAAGTTGCAACAAAAAATATAATCAGAAATTGAACAGAGAACAATAAACTGCAGCTGAAGTTAGCGCAAAAGGAGACACCCAGCCACATTGTTTCAAAGGAAGAATTGAAAGAAAAATGGTGGGAGTTTTTCAGCTGTCAAATCTATGGCAGTATAAACCATTTTTTGAAATATTCTTTCAGTTCTGCTCTCTCATCTTGGTTCCAGAAAATGCCTTTAACAGCACTAAATACATAAATCAACATGATATATTGTTTTCCTTTCTTCATCGGTCTAAAAGATGTTTCCAAAATCTGACTTATCAAGTATAAGGTAAAAGGCAAAACTATCCTAATTCTAGTATCCTAATATAAAAGAGAATCCACATCTAACTGAATTTTGCCAGTTTTCTTGGATAGATAACAGCAGGAGGTTAGGATACCATACTGATGCAATGATTAACCTTGCTAACAAACTAATTAGTCTGCCTACACACACTATGTTCTTTCTCAGTGTTTACCTGATAAAGACATTTGAAAATAACAGCATTGCTATGGGTCAGAAGAGCACCAATCCTCTTCTACTTGCCAAGCTCCAGTTTGGTTGTAGTCCATCTCACTTTCCTTTTATTATGTCACACATAAACAGACTTGGGTTTTATTTTCTACCTTGAGTTTTTAGGTGCTTCTCACACACCAATAAAATGTAATGGTTAAGAGAGTGGACAATCAGCTGGAAAGTATCAGGTATCTCAAAGAGAAACTTTGGAAGAAATAATATATTTGGCATTCGTATCCTTCGCAGGGAGGATGGTAACATGTAGCAGACTTACAGAGATGTACAAGGGTTAATATTTGCCAAACTTTTCAAAATATTTCAATATAAGCCATGCTGAAGATGAAGAATAATATTTGTTATTGTTACTAATGTGAATAATGGATGAACTGTGACAGTAGCTCTGTGTTAGTGAAATTTGAATACATATGAGTGTCAAATTTGTTTATTTAAAGTTTGTTTAAATAGAAGCTGCTAGCTTCCAAAATGAAAGGTGCTAGTCATAAGTCATTATTCTCATCACTAAAGAACTTTTTTTAGCATACTTTGCTTCTGGGGAGCTGTACACAGAGGCAAAATATTCTCATATATAAAGAACAGTCTGCATTAGACTGAATTTAGAAAAACTCAGGTGCTGTCTTTTCATATATGAATCACTGCTAGATCTATTGAATGTTCTGGCATGAATATAACATCTGTGATTTGTGGCGGTATGTTCTTCGTGGAAATGGACTTGAAGCAAGTACCTGTGGATTCGGTGATCTCAAGCATCCATATCAGTAGTGTTTCCACAAGAAAGGAAGTAAATCCTCCCAACTTAATAGGTGATCTTCCTATCTAATGTCTTTGGGGTTGTTATAATTTATACCAAAAATAATGCAGATGAAAAGAGGTGAAAGAAGGTTGAGGTTTTAGCCCAAGCCCACAAAAAGATTAGTCCTGATCCAGTTATTGTAAATGCAGGCTTTGTTTCTGGTTGGGTTAAACCAGCACCTTCCTTTTGTCCTGCTACCAAAGTTCCATTGAGAATTTAACACGTAAAAGATCTATCTTCAGCTCAACTTCATTACCATTCTAATCTTCACCACTTGGTGAAATTTCATGTGCTGCTACACTAATGCCAAAGGATGAAGATTAATAATTATCTTTCATTTAACAAAGTTGGTACTACTTTTGAACTATGATACTTGATGCAGCCAAAAGGCAACAAAACTGTAGTTCCAAACAGGGAAAAGGCAGAGGGGAAAAGTGACTTTGTATTCCTAAAGTGTCAGAAGAGATGGAGGATAATAAAGAGGTTCTTTGGAAAGCAAAGTATCTCTAAAGTCATCAGTCCTTTTTCAGCTGAAGGAGCACAGGCTTAGCAGCAGCCACACTATCTCAGAAGGGAGAACTTCTGTCAATCAATCATTCACTAAATGTGAGTTCAGCACTAGAAGAGCAGTTTGTCAGATCAGTGCTAAAGCAAGTGGGGATTTAAAAAGTTAAAAGCAATATGGAGCTTGAGGGCTTTCTCCAGAGCCTGCTGTTTCAAGAGAAAGACAGATTTAAGCTGGTTGCAGGGTAGCAATGATGTCATGTCTCATGCCAGATATGACTTTTGTAGTTGATAATTTTAACACAGTGGGGTTTAATATATTATTTTTCTTTCTATTAATAAACCAAAAGAGAAAACCCCAGGCATTAAGTCAATAAGGAAGAAAAATAATAAGAAATAGGAGTGCATTCCAGGACAAAGAGGGGTATAGTGCGTTAAAACGGGATTTATTAACTGAGTTTCCTGATGCAATCAAGTGCTGGTTTCCCCTTCCTCCATACATCCTTAACTGAGGAAATGAAGTGAAGGGTAGCTCAGCTGGTCTTTCCAGCCTTCACCTGATCAAGGTGTAAAGTTTGAGATATAAAGTTACAGGAAGGTATGAAGCCAAGCTCACTGGAAGCAGTGAAGTTTTGTCCACAAAATAGGGCCAAACGATCAAACAAAGTTTCTTCTTTCCAGAGCTATTTTCTGTTGTCCCTTCATCCCTCCTTTTAGTCCTGGTCATCTTGCCTGAGCAGCAGAGAGATGAAATAAGCAGCTTATGGGAATGGAGTCAGAGCAGCACAACAGTAAAATGAAGGCAACCCTGGCATCCTGAGCATTTCTTCCATTGCCAGAAGTTGGAACAATGGGCAAGGGAGAGAAAGGAATACAGTAATTATTCATACTAGAGACTGCAGCAGAGATGGAAACCAGCAAAAATTAACACCATGTTATAATATAGGCTGGTACCGCGTGCCAGTACTGTCAAGAGCATAGTACACAAAGCTAAACCAAAGCTATGTAGAATTACTGAAATCCATATGATGAGCTCTGTGGGAAGGTCAGCAAATCCAGAAAAAATTCCAACTATGGAAATAGCTGTAAAACTTTGTAGCAGTTGAGAGGAAAGAGATTATTGCTGCTGCTTTACCCAGAAATCCCCTTGTCTGCACTACATTTTAGCAAATAAAAGTGAGAAACATCACTTCTTAGTCAAGGATTTCTTTTGCACATACACATCCATGCAGTACAATCTTCTAAACATACCAGGTTTTCATTCCCCTTTCTAAATCTTTCAGCTTGCAATGTGATTGTGAAATGGCAGGCAAGATTTGATTGTTATATTTTTCCTCTATTGCCTTCTCTCAAAAAACATATGAAATAAGACATCATATGAGTAAACTATCTGCATGCTTGATATTTTCATTCTATAGATGGAAAAGAGAAAACATGAAAACGGAGGAAATTGTAATTCATGGAATCTCTTTGTTCTGCTGATCTTCTTATATCTTGAGTAGTACTTCTCTCAATTTAAGAAAAATCACTTCTCATTACGTGTTTCTTCAAATACATTGCACTTTTACTGCAGGAGTGAAGCACCACTTAGAAGTTGGATGTTTATCCAGCTCCCAGATCTGCTTTTGTGTGCTACTGTTATTGCTTGAGCAATTCCCAAGAATTATAACACTTCTTTCTGCAATTCTTTGAGACTTTTTCCCATCTCTGTTTCTATCTGGTTATCAGGATTGTAACAGAGGAGAGAAGCTTGTCGTGTGCAGGTGAGTGAGTTGGACTCAGTTGTCCAAAGCAGAATTGTGATTCTATAATAACCAAAGACCTAACCCCAAGTTTTTTCTCATTGAAACTGCTTTCCAAGGTCAATTTTCTGCCAGGTATTCTACCCTGTGATAAAAAGTTCATTTAAAAAAATCATACTTTTTCCTTGTAATTATTTTTCTTCTGATAATTCTTCATTACTGTAGCCATACATTTTTCTTCTTAAGCAATAACTTTTTTCTTGCCATTTCTATCTGTCTGAATTATGCTTAATTTATGTGTTTGTACTACTACACAATTCTTTTATATTAAGAAATCTGAGGACAGAAATTGTCCAAACCAAGCTGCTGTGACAGGTGAGAGCATGATGTCATGTGGCCTCTACCCACTTGACAATTCATATTCATTGAGAAGGGTAGGATCTCACCCAGGTCAGTGTGCTGTAGTCAGGCACTTGAAGGGTTCAGAATTGCTCCACATAAAAGCTTCCTCTAAATACTCTCCAAACACTACCTACATTTAGCAATAAAGATGTTGTGAGAGTCCCTGGGGAATCCCATTATCCTATGAGCCTGTAAACTATTATTTCTCCCTCATTCTTGAGTGGAATAGGAAATGTTCTTTCCTAGCAGCTGCTGCAAGAATAGACTGATACTGTGGCTTTTGGTCTAGGGTTATTCTTACATCAGTCAGAGTTTATCTAAGGAAGACAGGGCAAAGCCAGTCCTATCAAGTAGTTCTGTTGCAGAAAAGACACTGCTGCCTTCTTATTTTTACCCAGACTTCTGTAGTTTTGAGCCAGCAGCTTATTGCTCATAAAACTGAATGAAATTACCTTAGCATTTGCAATACAATAAGAATTGATCAGCAGATGATGAAAAGAAGTCTGCATCTTTTCTTGCACTGGAAGATGGAATCTACCTTATATTTATTTAATGTCTTTTCAACTTGTTCAAAACTGCATATCTCTAAACATTGCTTATTCATGTGTTTAATAAAATGACATTTATTAAATTTTGAGAGGATAAAAGACTTCCTAAAAGTACATAGGATTCTGATTGATACCTAGTGTGCCTCACAATGTATGGTTGCTGAGTGTCAAACACTGTCAAATTAACAATGCTTACAATCAAATGTTTATCATGAGAGCACTGGAATATTTTCCTAGTCCAGCAAATAATTGTAGATGTTGTAATGACAAAGCAGAAATGGTTCTGAACATTTGAAAATGGCAGACAGAGCATCTGCAATACTTCTTATTTTGTAGGATGATAAACAGAGCTACGTTATGAGTACTTCTCTTTCTGATGGAAAAGGATTTGTTTCTACTAAAGCTGCTTCCTCCATCACCTTAGTATGGAGAAAAAATAAATTAAAAATAAATGTTCCCAGTTAATCCTGAAAGCTTTCAAGTCAGCAAGATGAATGAGCACAGAAAAGCCACCATAGTATGTAAGCTTACCTCTTCTATACTTTAAAATGGAATGAATCCTTGCCCTGAATATCTGGGGATGACCACAAAAAGAGTAAAAGAGAGACTGGAAACTTGGGAATATTTTTTGGTAATATTTATATCTGAATGATTCAGATTTTCTCTGTCCTAATGAGAGATTTGTGGAAAAAGCACAAAAGAACATGACTGTGAGGAAAAGATTAATATGATCAAAAGGAACAACAAGAGACCCCGAAGGCCCCTGTGATATACAGCCCAGAGACTAAAGTGGAGGTCACTTTGCCATTGAACTTCCGTGAGGCCATAAGATGAAAGGAAAAAAAGAAATCAGAGAACTGGACAATGCCGTTGGACATTTAGGAAACTGTAATAAATATAAAAAAAGAAGTGTAGGTAGAGATAACTGGCTGTATCATGAGACCTAATACTTATCTGAGCAAGATTTCAAAGGAAAGGGATCAAAATCTGAAATGAGAAGATATCAGTGTTGGAATGCCTGCCTGTTCTTACAGAATCATAGATTTGTTTGGGTTGGAAAAGACCTCTAAGATCATCAAGTTCAATCATCTACCTAATACCACCATCGCTGCTAAACCACATCCTGAGCTACCCTGTCCACACATTTCTTGAATCTTGAAGGAACCACCACTTCCTTGGGCAGCCTGTTCCAGTGCCTGACCACCCTTTCAGTAAGGGGATTTTTCCTAATATCCAACTTAAGCCTCCCTTGGCGTAATTTCAGGCCATTTCCTCTCCTCCTATCAACTGATACTAGAGAGAAGAGACCGACACCCCATCCCACCCCCTCACACACACTACAACCTTGTTTCAGGTAATTGCAGAGAACAATGAGGTGTCCCTCAGCCCCTTCTCCTCCAGACTAAACAATCCTAGTTCCTCGGCCATTCCTCACAAGACTTGTTCTGTAGACCCTTCACCAGCTTTGTTGCTACCACACAATGTGGACACACTTCAGCACCTCAATGTCCTTCTTATAGTGAAGAGCCCAAAACTGAACACTGTATTTGAGGTCGTGGCCTCACCAATGTCAAGTATTAGGGCACTTCTTCCAGAAGTGGAAAGCAAACTGAGAATACCATGAGCTGGAAGGAATTCTTACCTGCAGTGGAAATATCTGAAGCTAGTCTGGAAGCGTTTTAGAAGCCTACTTGTTGTGGAACACTAAAATTGGTCTCCTTACAATAAACTACCCGTGCAATTCTGCTGTGGTATGTTACGTGGGTTAGCAGAGAAATGACAAGATATAAATCTCTTGAAGACAACCATTAGAGGTAATTGAGAAATGGATGATACAAGGAATGATGAACTCACTAGCTGATACCGAATTCACATTCATCTGTCTCATCAAGATTTATAATTATACAAAATTACAAATTAATCGTACTTTCATTAGATTCATACGTAAAAGGAAATGGGTTTTCTAATGATACGAGTAAACTTGCACTGGAGGCCCCTCCGTACCTGGGCCAAATCTTTTCTGGCAGCTTATAAAGAACCCCATTATCTTTTTAAGGTGAACTGGAAGAGTTGAACCCCACACTAAATTTGAAAGTACATTAAGCAGAACTAATTACACTGAAACCTCCCCTCGGCCTATCTCATGTTTTCTTTCTGCCTCTGGGGCTCCTGCATCTCATTTGTGAAGTAAATTAAGGCCATTGTTCTAGGATGAGCCACTTCTTTAGCCTCTTCAGCTCAGTCTCCTGTAAAAAAGTGAGACAGTAAAATTTAAATAAACAAATAGGCTTATTTTGTCTCTGGTTTTTTTTGCATAATAATCTTATTCTCTGTGAAGCACTTCTCCTGTCCCCACAACTATCATATTTAGCTAAACAGCGTGAAATATATGCTGCATAAAGAAAGTTGAGAAGAAAATGTATGAGTAAGACCAATGGTGAAATTATTAAATACTTAGAAAGATGAAATCTCAAGGGATCATAGTTTTGCCTCTGTGGTCAAGGGTAGGGATGAATGAGTTATTGCTGAAAGACACAAGTCTTGAGAAACAAGGAGATAAGAAAAGCCTTGAAAGAAGAGGTATATGTCTTGTTAATCAAATCATATCTATTTGGCAAATTTAGTTGTTTTAGCGCTTATAGAATAAGTGTAGATTAACTTTGTGCAAACTATGCTCATTAAAATGTGATTGACATCTAATTGGCACACCTGACACACCGGTAGAGGAATAGAATATTTATTAAATCTGAGATGTATAAATTATGACAAACTTGTTTGGTTCAGTGCTTGCTTGGGTGAATCATGACCTTACATGCGCATACTTACAAACACAATAAATCTAGTTGCGTATTTGCTTTACAGGCAGCAGGTAAATAACTCCACTTGAAGGGCAACACTGTCTTCACCAGAACAAAGATCTCATCCAGGAAATCTAAGTCAACTAAACAATGTCAAGCTAAACAATTATATCAATGATCCCTCAAGACAGGAAGGACATGGACATGATGGAGTGGGTTCACAGGAGGGCCATGAAAATGGTTGGGGGACTCTAACAGGCTGAGGGAACTCGGGTTGTTGAGCCTGGAGAAGAGAAGACTCCCAGGAGATCTAATAGCAGCCTTCCAGTACCTGAAGGCAGCCTACAAAAAGGCTGGGGCTGGAGAGGATCTGTTTACGAAGGCTTCTAGTGATAGGATGAGGAGCAATGGTTTAAAGTTAGAGAAAGAAGAGTAGATTTAGGTTACATGTTAGGAAAAAATTCTTTCTTGTGAGGGTGCTGGAATAATGGACCAGGTTGCTCAGGAAGGTAGCTGAGGCCCCATCCTTGGAGATATTCAAGGTCAGGCTCAACAGGGCTCTGAGCAACCTGATCGTGTGGAGGATGTTGCCGCTCACTGCAGAGGGTTTGAACTAGATGACCTTTGGAGGTCCTTTCTAACACAAACTATTCTATGATTACTGTAGACTTAAAAGGAACACATACAATTTTTATGAAATAGTAAATCTCATATATAAGAGAAACTGTTTTACTTTCTCAGATATTGCAGCTGTAGGCTGCAATGACAAATAATAAAGAAAAAAAATAAATGAAGAGGATATTTATAAAGCCACGATGTCAGTATTTTCTGATTTCTTGACATCTTTTCCACAGCTTTAAAATACTTTTACCTTTGTATGGAATTTACCCTGAAATAAAACAAATATCAAAGCTGCAGCATCCTTTATAAAACAAAGATATCATAGGCAAGTAAGGATCTTTAAAAGGCTGAATGAAATCAGGTATGTATCAGACACCTGGTTAATTCCATTGAAACAGAGCTTTAGAAAAGACAATTTAAAAATAATCTCTTTGGATCAATTAGCCAATAAGTACCCTTTTGCCACGCCCTCCCCAGGTAACATTAGGCAGCTCATTTTTTTTCCTGCAATCCTACCAGCCTCCTGTGTACTGCAGGTTAAACAAAATGGAGAATTATGAAAGCAAGGAGATAAATGTAAATAGACAATTTTAAAATGTGAACCAAACCAGGGGAAGTATTTGATATAAATATTGCTTCAACTGAGAAAATATTAATCTTTTCTGTTTTTTAAATGGAAACAAATATCATTAAGAAAAGCAAAACCTAAGGTATTAAAGGATAAAGAGAGAGAAAGGAGTGTGTGCACTTACTTCTCAGGGACAACATAAGAAATATCGTCAATATTTTAAACCTTCTTTTCTCCCTACTAGGAACAGAGTGATATCAGTGGCTGATCTGGAAACAAAACATTTCATTTTTTCAGAACAAACCCTCGATTTTTCCCTTCTAAAGTTCCAAAAATGCTGTGTAAATATGCTTTGTTCTCAGCAGTGTGGAGATGAGCAGCAGGCAGCTTCTTGTTTCTGTGTACCATATCTGAGAAACCCATCATTTATTAATAGCTCTGTTGATAGAGTCACCTGGAGCCCCCTCATTTCCTCCTGAATGCTTTAATTCCAGGTTCATCTGCTCACAAAGATTGGAGACACTGCATGGCAGGAAGGACAGAGAAGGATCCATGTAACTGTTTCCTTTGAAAAAAAAAGAAAGAACTTGTGGGAGGGATTCTGAGAACTTGGATGAATTATTGTTTTTCCATCAGATGATATGTTCAAAGCCAGAACATTTTTAAAAGCAAAAAAAACCCCAAACAAACAAACAAAAAAACCCAAAACAAAACACCATCAAACCAACAACAAACCAAAACCTGGAAAAGCTGATTAGGTTGTTGATAGTTTGTTTATAGAAATAAGGCCAAACAAAGAATTAACAAATCATATTCTAGACTGCTCTGTCCTTGATATCTACATGGGGGCAAACTCATTGCCAGACTAGAAGAAAAGGAACTCTCTGAAACATTTCTCTCCCATAGAAGCCTAGAAAATTAAAATGTGTGTCTCTAGGTGCCTGTATTTAGGTTTCCTAGCTATGTGAAAGGCTTCAGCTTCCTCTATGTTATGAAATTAGAAGTTTAGTCAAAGCTGAGATTTCCTTTTCTCCTAGTCTGGCAATGAGTTTGCCCCATGTAGATATGATTTGTTAATTCTTTGCTTTGCCTTATTCCTATAAACAAACCATCAACAACCTAATCAGCTTTTCTGGGTTTTGGTTTGTTGTTTTGTTTTTGGCGTTGGTTGATTGGTTGGTTTTTTGTTGTTTTTTTTCTTTTTTGTCATCCAAGAGAAGATGGCAATAGAGCATTATGACTGCACATGTTTATTTAGGTGTTGGCAAACAGGTCTAATCAAAAGCTGCTTTCATACTTGCATTATGTTGTTGGATCTACACTCGAGTGACTGATTCTTCATTACACAGACAGCTTTTTATTGCCTTACTTGGTGTTGTAACTTTTATAAATAGGAATATACCCCAGATAAGATAATTGTTTGTAGATAATTGTTTGTAGATCTTTGTTGTAGACAAAGAGGTGTAAGAAATTAATATTACCTTTCCATATTGTTTTAGAAAATTGTAAATTTTGACACACAAAGCCACAGGTTTTTTCCCTGACAAAAGAAGAATAATGTGAACCAGAGCCAGCTGCTGGCAGCCTTCATGACTACTGTTCCTTATATATTCCTACTGATGCTATTTTCTGTATTTACAAAATTGTTTATGACTGAAGCACTGTGTTCTAAGTTAGCTTGTTTGAATAAAGCTAACAAAATCATCTGGGTTTGTGGCCACTGGGTAAAATGAGTTTCTTTATAGCTCGCGAGTGGGTTAGTTTTGTTTCCCTAAGCAAATTATTTAATCTCTCTGAATTCTGTTTCTCTTGGTCTTAAAGAAGGCACAAGAATAACCTGGAGGTTTCATATAAGTGGTTTGGTTTAAATTACATGATTGAAGGTGTAAATGACTTGATGGATTGAGGATTTTGCATTATTATTCAAATACAAATGCCTTGAAATGGACGTTCCTTGAAATGAGGTGCAACTTCTGTTGAGTTTGAAGCTGAATTTAAGAATTGCAATAATGATGATGATGACAGAAATTTTCTCTCTTCAATGACATTCTTGTAATTGTCATCCTGACTTTAAGTGGCTGCAACATGGCTTCTATTGATCTCCATAAGATATATGGGATTACATGAGAATACAGATACAGTTGTTCTCTTTCTCCTTCTCTCTTCCAGAAGGATTTTTCCATGCAGGTTCCTTTTCACCTATGTTGCAGCAGGGCAACATAGTAGGTTGGTGCAAGAAGCTGGGACAGGTATTTGCAGTTTGATGAGACACATGGAAAATGCATGTAGTGTTTTTGACCAGAGTCAGGGCAGCATCAGGACAGTATGGAAGTCACTCATCCTTCACCTCATCTGGCTTGCTAAATGACTGTGTGTTAAAAATACTGTAGCTTATGAAATCATTCAAGTAAAAGAGAGAATAACTCCCCCCTATACTTAGACAAAATTTTAACTGAATCTTTCCTGAGACTTAGCTACCTCAGATACTTTGGCTGGCTAAAAGATAATGGTAATAATAATAATTGATACATGTTTTCTAGATATTTTAATCTTATTTTTTGTTGTTGTTATTTGGGGGTTTGGGGGTCTTCAGTTTGGTTTGATTTGATTTAGTTTTGGTTTTTGTTTTTTTTTCATTTAGTCTTAGCTGACTTCAGAGGCAAGGTCTGAAAAAATATCCAGAGCTGAAGAGGAAATATATTCCTCAGGTGAAGCAACTAGGCTAGCACAGAAAAATACTTAACTTTTTCAGATGTTCCCTATGCAATAATTAACAATGTGTATAATTCTCCAGGCTTACCTGTCTTGATCACTGTGACAGAATCATAGCCTTCTACTCTACTCTCTGTCTTAGTTAATTAAATAATAGTGTCTTCAGTGAGGACTTCTTCCTCACTTTTATTGTGAACACACAGTGAAAGTTTCATCTCAGTTTGTGGATGTTGATTCTGCATGCAGTTAGATTCAACTAATTGCTGGAAAGTGAATGTGCAAGTGTTTCTTTTAAATGAGCATTTAGCTTTGAAATCCAACTCAAACTCCCCAAAGGATTTAATTTTACTGACAATTAATTTTGAAATAGATCATATTGAATAACGCTAAGGGCAAAAATTAGAACTGAAGGCTCGGAAATCCTAGTCAATGAGAAACTGATTTTTCAGGTCTCTACTGATTCATCCATCTGCTCTTGTGATTTATATGGTATTGGACAGAGACAAGAAAGCACATTGATCTATCCATTTGTAAATGCATCAGATACTTCCACCAACTGCAGTTAGCTCACTCGCTCCATTTTTTAAAGCCTTAACCTCACACATAAGACTTCTCTCCCAGTTAAATGCACCCACCTAGGTTTCAATCAAACTGAGCACCAGGCAAAGTGCCAGTCGTATTTCTTTGGTCAACCAACTCTCCATTTTATTATCTCCTCTGGGGCTGATTCTTTCACCTTCAGAGAGATTCTTGAGAGATTCTGCTCCCCTAGTCCATTCTTACTGCCAACAAAAACTAATTCTTGCTATGTTACTGTGATGGTTGGGGAGCTACCCACCCCTCACACACTTTGTAAAAGCACCCAGACTAGACTCAGCCGGCTGGAAGTTAAGGAATGAAGCTACATTTACAGTTTAGCACAATATACAAGCAGAGATATACACAATATACAGGAATATTTACAGAAATATACAAGTTAAAAGTAATACAGAAACACAACACCCCTCCCAGAAATCAGAAATCAGAGGAAGGGCTCCCAACCACCCTTCCACCTTCTTTCCACTCCTCTACCTTACTCCAGGGTTTGCCTTACTTGCGAAGTGAGTTTGGGGGATCGACCAGGGGGGTTAGAAGCAGAGTGGTTAGTTAGGTTAGCAGAGAGGCCAGCAGACAAAACCCGCAGCTAGAGAGACCAAGACTCCCTGTGTGTTATCTATGTTTGTGTTCTTGTTCTTATCCATCTCAGCAAGCCTATGAGTGAAGCAGACATCATCAATGCTTGCTTTTCACAGCCTATGATAAATTTTTTTTATAAAAATCTTCCAATTAGCCTCAAACCAGCACAGTTACTCTAACTCAAAACTTTCATCGAACTCTGCAATTTTATAATCTAGTGTACGAAGGGTCACCAGCACCTGAGCATTATCCCTAGTATTATTCATTTGCAAAACACATTTTGGCTATATTACATAATTAATTTGTTTTCTTTGTCCCCATCTCCTCTGCTTGCCCCATTTCAGTTGTGGATTAAAATAAATCAGTATCTTGCTTTGCATTAAATATCACAATATGCAAATAAATGGCAGCAAAATGATTCAGAAAGTGGATTAAGATTTTATCATGAGATAAATCTTCCCATTTTAATTTTACAACATTCTCTTTTTTCTTTTATAAAAAAGAAAAGTCAGGACTATGGGGTCACTCACTCTTCATCCATCAGTACAAATTGCCCTAAGATTGTTCTTATTAGGCACAGAAGCTGCAAATGAGAAAGTTGTGTGACTTCTTTCCTTTGCCACTGGCCTCTCAACTGCTTTCTAATTTTCATATGTTTTTCATGTGTTTTTCATTTTCGGAGGTATTTCTAAGGCTGATATCCTTCTTGCTGGTAAAGCTGCATAGACTGGCTGTTTTGTTCTCCCTGAAATAGAGTAATGAGAAATTCTCGTGTGCTCCTTTGTGTTCATCACCGAAACATGGCATTGACTGGACACTTAACTGTCTTAGCTAATGATTTTTGTTTCTGGTTTTCTCTGATACTGGCCTCCTACAGTAAATTGGCATACTCACAGAGTAGTCCATAATGCAAAGAGATGCTGTTAAACCTTCCAGGATTTTACTTTCTGAACAAAATCAGAAGCAATATGCCTTGATGAGATAGTATTTTTCATGTCTTCCTTTAGTCGAATGATACATCTACCAGCCTCGCCTGCTAATAGCCAAAGGCATAAAAATTCCATGAGTACAGATGCTTAAGAAACTGCCTTAAATATCATGCTGATAATAGTATTTTGAATATAAGAAGGCATTATATAGCTGTAACATGATCTCAGTGACATCATAAATTCTGGAGATTATGTCCCAATGTTCCCTGCATTTTCTTTAAGACAAGATGAAGACATGAGATACTTAGCAATACTATTTCAGTTGAAGCCAAGTGTGTGCTTCCTGTGTTTGTGGTAATATAATTTAGTCTCCAGCAACTAGTCTCCAGGAGAAATATTTAAATTTGTTTAATATTTATGGATAATTATGAATTGTTTTTATTTACTGTCTCACTGCTTTATTGTAATAATAAAATATTATATAGAGAAGGCTTTGAGGAGACCTTAGAGTAGCCTTCCAGTATCTGAAGGGTGCCTACAGGAAGGTTGGGGAGGGACTATTTACAAGGTCTTGCAATGACAGGACAAGGGGCAATGGGTTTAAACTGGCAGAGGGGAGATTTAGCCTAGATGTTAGGAGGAAGTTCTTTCCAGTGAGGGTGGTGAGGCACTGGAACAGGTTGCCCAGGGAGGTTGTGGCTGCTCCCTCCCTGGAGGGGTTCAAGGCCAGGGTGGATGAGGCCTTGAGTGACCTGTACTAGTGGGAGGTGTCCCTGCCTATGGCAGGGGGTTGGAACTAGATGATCCTTGAGGGCTCCTTCCAACCTTACTATTCTATGATTCTATATTAAAGATACATTGAGAAGTATTTTCAAAATGTAGATTCTTGAAAATCATTTAGCAAGTTCCTGGAGAAAATCTCAAGATACAGAAACTAAAGAACGGTGGCAGATGAAAAACTAAAGAAGACTTAGACTACAGTTCAAAGGAAAGATGTCCCTGCCCATGGTGGAGGCGGGGGGGTTGGAACTAGGTGATCCTTAAGGTCTCTTCCAACCTAAATAATCCTATGAATCTACAAAATCAGTCACAGTTGTTACATGTTGCTGCTGGAAAGCACTGCATGTGACAAAGAAAGAGCACACATCAAAGTGAAGAAACAAAAACAAAGGAGGACATCTTAGAAAAGATGTGATGTTCTCCAATTCTTATTCTGCTGCAGACTACAATAACAAAATGACAAATGGAAGTGTTTAGGCCATTTCAAGCATATGCAAGAAAACTTAACAAAAGAGAGTTAATAAAATAAATAAGATGTATATCACAATTAGAGCTAAGGAAATGATAAAGTTACATATTATGATAACAAAGTGCCTTTTGAGATGGCATGACCCTTAGGGGTGAAATTGAAAGGCTCTAGATATTTCACTGCTTTCAGAATAGCCAGTAATGATGAAGAAAATCACACCCACGAGAAAAAGAAAGAAAGAAAAACAAATGGGAAAATTAAGTGAGAAATTAAATTACATTTTTCTCATTGAAGGCTTTTCATATTTAGATGTATGTCTCAGCTTCTCCCAAGTGAGCAGAGTCAAACTTCCTGTACTGTAGGTCTGACTACTTTTGTGCCAGATGGAGCACTCTACTCCCTCAGCTGGATTTCTGCAGAGAAGTGACATCCACTGACTTTTTCCACCCTGTTTTCAGTGAATTTGATCTGTGTAGGCAGCCCACCTGTTGTGGCTTTTCAGGAGCAGTCCCTTTTTCCACAGCTGATGTTCCTCATTGCAGACAAATGCTCATAAATATATTGATGTATAGGTGCCTTCCTTTGACACATCTGTCTCTCCTGTGGACTGACTCCTTTCTGCAGTAGCATTACTCCTCTCATTCCCTCTGTTCAAGTGCAAGCCGTTGTCCACATGTCTTTTCAGAACTTTCTACATTAAGTATTCAAGATTACACAGTCTGTTTAGCATGACAAACATATTCTCTGCCATGCTTAGCAAGGACAAGAGTGTTTGAATCATTTCTTTGCCATGCACGTTGATTTGCTTTATGAATTCTAAGAGGTATTTTAAGGAATTTGAGAGAGATGTAACAGAGCTAAGGTGATTAGAGAAGTCATTTCATAAGAATAAAAATGCAACCCAAACTGCGAAGAAACGAGTGAGAGCTACCTGACTTTCTAATGAAGGGAGTCCAATCACACTGAGTGATTCAGCAAAGATGACAGCTCTGTGCAGTAAAGGAAACACAGCAGTTCCATCATGACTATTGAGTATAAGTGCTTCTGTGTTCCAAAGAAGGCTTCTCCTGTGAATGAATCAAATACCGACTACCAAATCCATCTTCAGTGTTGTTCCCTGCAGATAACATACGGCAGCAGAGCTTCTAGCCTTGAGGAATGATTACTAGATTAATATAGGAACTTGCACAGAAAAATTCGTTTGACAGTGTCTCTTAAATGATGTGCAACATGTTCTGTTTGCTTCAGTGAAATCTGTGCGTATGAGGTGTCTTAGAAAATGTAGGTTGGTAAATATGGATTGACTGATTGGAAATATGAAGCCTATTTAGACAGTTGGATGAGTGGCTTCATTTAACTTCCATGTTTTGATTTTTTTTTTTTCTTTATTCCGACCATTTCTGGGGAAAACATTAATAGAAGCAGTCTCAAAACATATGAAGACACTGGGAGAGGGAATTTGAGGATTTGATCTTTAAATTAAGATTACATGTCTTTCAGTTTCAAGAAAAATGTAGGAAATTACAATATTTCAGCCAGAAGTGTCTGCATCTAAGTTGATTATAACAGCTGTAAAGTTTTCACATTTACAGGGGATAAAGAATAATTAAAAAATTAAAATTAAAATTAAAAAATTAAAAATCATTTTAAAAACTCCAACATTTAATATATATGTTGGAGAGAACATAGCTTTAGATGTGTATATTTATCCTAGTGTATTACAAATATGGATATTCAATGAAATCAAGAAATTTGAATCAACCTATCAATATATTGTATTCCTTGACTCAAACATTAATTAAACAAATTATTTTCAAGTGATTTTCTTTAAAAAACTAGATATGTATCTGAATAAGAACAGAGAGCAACCCAGCTCTGTTGTGCTCAGATATTCTTTTTAAGGTATTCTTTTAAGTTTCTTAACTTTTAAAGTGTCTGTACAGCATTTTGGCTCAATAATACATCAAATCAGTAATGAATGCTTTAATTCAAATCAAATTCAAATCAAATTGAAATCAATAATAAAGGCAATGAAAAGAAGTTAACTTCAGTGGAATTTCTACCACATCCAAAACTTCAGTGGGCAATTGCCGCTAGGCAAAATGCTGGATTATGTGATCCTTATGCTGAGTTTAATTAATTGAGTCAAACCCCACACACTGAAACACACCTAGAGGATTCAGTTGATTCAGCTACAACTAGATGGACTAAAAAGGGGGAGATCCTCTTTAAGTTCAGGCTTCCACTGTCCTCCCCCTGGTTTATAGCACTTAGTTACCAGAATAATCATCCTTCTCACAGTCATAGTGACTCATTTATTTACAATCAATTTGTCCATCTTTCATTGTGATCTACTCATGTAAAAGCAGGGTAGCACAGAACAAAAATCAATTTTGAGAAGACAAGCTGTACTTCATGAACTTAGACCAAAGGCTTTGTACTTCAGCCATTGTGATAGATGACTCTGTCAGGTAAATAAGACTATTTTCAGGTTGGATGTGTCCTAGATTTTCTTTTTGGGTGGTGATCTCTTAATTTAAAGTAGCAAATACTCAAGAAAGTTAATTACACAAAGTGTGGTGCATAGTTGAGAGGAATTCTTTCTGCAGCAGCAGGATACAAGAAAAGATCTTGTTTTGAATGAAGTTTTGGTAGTGTGTCTTAAAGAAAAATAAAAAAAAAGATAAGGAAGATTAAAAATAGCACTATAGTTTTACTATTTCTTGTTCCTTCAAAATTAGCAGAAGCTAGAGTAAAGGATAAATGATCAATGTATTAAACTTAGATCTTGGTACTGTTGGAAACCACTAAGGCAAATTTAAAGAAGACAGCAGCCTAGTTGGGTAGGAATTCCCACAAGGAGTGTAGGTCAGGAGTGATTTTGTTGTGGTGGTTTTATGATGTTAGCAGGGCCATTATAAATTAAGTTTGAGTTTCACTGGAGATTCTGGAGTAGGAACCTAAAAGTTCATGGGAGAGTGGCTCCTTCTGTATTACCAGTAATTCAGGTTGAGTGGGTCAGTTGATCAAAATAATTTATGCAGTATTGTCATATATGTATTTTTATACATGTATATTATATATGTCTTGGGAGGTTTTACTCCAGATGAGATATAATCTTGTCTTTGGGTATAAATGCCTCTAGGATTTGTACTTTGAAGCTTTATGGAAGCGAAAAGTATTAAGCATGTACTGAGAGCTGTGCAGAGGCAGTGAGGCTTCTTGGACTGTGTGGGCTTGTGGCATAGAGCAGTCAGTCAAGTTTCTTCCAAAATTAATCTGCTCTGGGGATGCCAAACCACTCTGAGAACTGAACCAAAGGGCAGTCAGGGGATGGACTTCACAGTTGTCTCTCTGACCTGCAGCACATCGCTCATTTGGACTCAACACATGCATGACCCTCATTCTGCCTTCAGACAATGAAGTAATTTGTTGCTTTGCATAAATAATGGATAGGGAATTTTGATGTAAATAAGTTTTGAGTGTCTCTGTGGAACAACAGAAGCAAAAAATTAAAGCAGCTCAGTAAGGAATGTCACAGAATCTGCCTAGGAAGGACACTAGGAGGTTTCACATTATTAAATAGAAACAAAGTTCAACCATAAAGAGGCAACTTTAAAATTCCCTGAATGCCACAGCTCAAAGCAACACAAATGGTAATGCTCACATGAGCTGAAACTGTCTCTGTGTTTCAGTCTTGATTTTTCTCTTTCATCCTTATTTCCACCCTTTCATGAAGATCATGGTCTTACTTTATGAATGAGGCAAACCTGATATTCAGAGTTTAACAAAGAGCAGTGAGCTAGTGCTCCACGACAGCTTTCTTGTGTGCACCTAATGAATGGTGAATGATTACAATGGGGGCATAGAAGTAAGCATGGGTGCTATAGCAATAAATAAGAGCTAACATAAATCAGTGGTGTTTTACTGACTTCAGTTCTGCTGGCCTGATTTAAATCAAGTATGAATTTGGCTGTAGGGCCTTACAGAAAAATCCCTAGGTCTGAATCCCACTTCTTTGACTCAGAAAAATTTTTCCTACGTTTCAGCGAGTCATGCTTGAATAAGGATTTCAGGATCCTGCTATCACATAACAAAAAAGAAAACAAAACAGCTCTTTCATCAGCAGTTAATGCAGTTTTGAAATGTATCTAAATATTTTATGGAACCTATCAGCTTTAAATTCGTTCCCATTGTGTTTTTAATCCTCTGGCATTTTCCACTCTTCATATGTAAACCATGCTCCCTAGTTGAAAAAAAAAAAAATCAGAAGCATATACTAACTCCCCCACCAGAATAAATTTCCAAATTTTCTGGTGTTATCTAAGATGTAGAGTTTGCATATGAAGTAGAAACAAGTAAAATATCAATGGATTAGCGGACACATAGCACTGCAGATGAGGAAATAAAGTAATATGAGATTTCTTTTTTCTTTCTTGTTGCTTTTGTTTTGGTGTTTTCAACAGCCTCATCAACTTTACAAGAACATCAGACTCTGAACAGAACCATGTTAAAATAATTACTAATTATGGGGAAAGAAAAAAAAAGTACATGAAAAAGACATTAATTTTTAAAGTGATCCAGTCATGCCAGGATTTTGTACCTCCCAAGGAATATCAACTGCATTTCTTCTGAGTTCACAAGCCAAGGCATGAGTATAATTTCGTATTTCTGCAAGAGTACTAAAGCAGATCTACAAGTGATATATTTTTATGAGCTTCTGTCTCATTTTCAGGAAGCCTTATATAGCTATGTGTAAGAGAAGGATGGCAGGTTAAGCTCAAAAGGAGCATAAAGCATAGCACTGCTTGCCCTGCCATGAAATAGACATGCTTATAGCCTAGTATCAAACATGGGAGCACATTAAATCTCCCATTGCACTGTTCACCAGCATGACAACAGCTGCAAGGCAATGGGAGACAAGGAGCACAGCAACTGCCCTCAGAACTGGACCTCACAGGTCTCCCTGAGTCTAACTAGATTCAGCTGCAAAAGCATAAATCATCTCTAATTAGGAAAAACATTAATGGGGTGGGAGCTATATAATCATCTCAGCTGGTGAACTCCCCAGTTTGCTGGTTTGGGACTCTTACCAGTGCATGTGCAAGGTCTGGGATGCCCTGAGATGTTAATCTCCTTGACATTTCACCTCAGCAACAAGAATCTCTGAATTATGCATTGCCCTCTATTGATAGAACATAGCTCTGTTATGTGAATATAAAACATCCATAACTCCTAAATCTTCTGAACCTGTCTAAAGACCAAACTCTGATTTGGGAATAAGCATCTGATTTTAGTGTGGGTAGTTAGCTAAAATGTTTTGGTCTTCTTTGAACCACTCTTTCCACATACTTCTAGGAAAAAACATGAAATTATTTGTGGACAACATATCACAACTCTGAAGAATACTAAAATGGTTTTAGCCATAAGAATAATGCATGGCAGCTCAGCTTCAGTGCAGAGCACACAAGGGTGGCTGTTCCAGGATTCTCCACTTAGTTCTTCTGTCTGGAGTGCAGTAGTACAGCTGTCTAGCCTGGAAAGTAACTTCTGCTGGGGAGGAGAAGGGGCCTTCACTCATGTTTCATTCAGTAGAATGAAAGTCCTGAAAACAAAGAGGTCTTTCCTAGGAACAAACAAAAACAACCAAAAATCTTTACAAGTTGATTTAAAATTAGTCATTTTTTGTTATTACTGGAGTATGATATGAGACCCTCTCAACAGTGTTAAGGTTTCCTCTAGGTGTTTGACAGTGGGTTTAAAATACTGGTTCTCTCCTAAGACCAGTCAAAATGGTGGGATTGCCTGGGTTCATTTGAAAGAAGGTCCCTCAGAGGGACAAACCTGCCAACTGTCTAGGAAAAAAACCAAACCCAGTTTGCAAAGCAAGAACACTACACATAATCTGGACCACAGCAACTGACAGGGACCACTATATCCCTGGCAGGGTGCTCTCCATCCACAGTGGTCTCTGCACAGAAGCAGCAGTAGCCGTTGTTACTGTGCTCTCTGAAAAACATATGCCTGACCTGAGAACAGAGCCCTCATGACACCCTGCAGCCCTGCTGGGATGGAAAGATGGAGTAATGCCACAGGGTTCAGTAGGGTGGGAAGAAGTGTACGACAGTCCTGCACAGGATAGAAGGAAACCCTAAAGTGCACCGGAGTGGGACATACGTAATTGCAGGTGAGCACTGACAACGTCGAGTTGCACTTTCTTCCAAAATGTGGGGGTCAATGTGAGACACAAGATCAATGTGCCTTAGCTGGATAGATTAAATGGGTTAAAGACAGAGTCTAACATTAAGGTGATATATGGAGAAAAAACAGAGCAGAGAACACATTCTTGCCTTAGTATACAGAAAACAGTCTTTAAGTCACAGCCGTGTTCAGAGCATGCTCAAAGCCCAAAACTTGTGTCAGTTTTGGTGAGAGTAGCCAGCTCACTATAGAAAGGTGATACAGTGACACCAGGTTGCTACTGCTTTTGATTTGTATCATCATCTTGATTCTTAATAGATCAGATCTGTTTTTTGCTTATTAACAGTTTTATGTTAATATGAAACTTCTTTCTTCCTTGTGCCTTTCCTGTACATGGGATGAAATAAAGTGAAACCCAAACCCCCTGTGACTTACAACATCCACGTTTGCAGAGGTTCCCCTTTCTTTTCAGTGTAGTTGGTTTGGTAATTCGCCAGTTTCTGATGGGAGAAGCTATGTTATTTTTATCTGTCTTTTTGGATTAACTATAAATTTGGAAGGGACCTCCAAAAGTCACCTAGTCCAAACCCCCTGCAATGAACGTGGACATTTTCCACTAGATGAGGCTACCTGGAGTATTGTCGAGCCTGACCTTTGATATCTCCAGGGGTGGAGCCTCAACTACCTCTCTAGGCAACTGGTTCCAGTGTTCCAGCACCCTTGTGGTAAGGAACTTCTTCCTAACAGCCAATCTAAATCTGCTCTTCTCTATTTTCAGGCTATTGCCCCTCATCCTATCACTCTAGGCCTTTGTAAACAGTTCATCTGCAGCCTTCTTGTCGGCCCCCATCAGGTACTGGAAGGCTGCTATTAGACCTCCCTGGATCCTTCTCTTCTCCAGGCTGAACAAGGCCAGCTCCCTCAGCCTGTCCTTGTAGCAGAGGTGTTCCAGCCCACTGATCATTTTTGTGCCCCCCCTGCGGACCTACTCCACCAAGTCCATGTCCTTTTGGTGTTAAGAGTGCCAGAACTGGACACAGTACACCAGGTGAGATCTTACCAGAGCAAAGTGGCAGAATCGCCTCTCTCAACTTGCTAACCACACTTCATCTGATGCAGCCTAGGATGCCATCGACCTTCTGGGCTGCAAGTGCACACTGTTGGCTCATGTCCAGCTTCTCTCAAACTCCACCAGAACTCCCAAATGCTTTTTTGCAGAGCTGGATTTATGATCTCCTCTCCCAGACTGTACTGGTAATGAGCATTGTTCAGGCCCAGGTGCAGGACCCTGGGCCTGAACCTCATGAGGTTCACCTTTGTGTGCTCTTTGTCCCTTGAATTTCAGCTGAAGTGAGAAAGTTGAAGAAAGCTAAGACTTGGAGAAAGTACCACATGTAATTGTGATTGCTGACTAGTATTAAGAGAGAGAATTGTGGAAATAGAGAAGTATCGATGCTTATGTTTGAGCCTTTCTCCATCATGCCTCAAAGAGCTTATATTTTCTGCTTGAATTGATATCAGAAGATATATAGTAATTAACAGTATTTAGAAGTTAAACTGAAGATATTGCATGGATTTGGTTGATTTAAAGTTAACGGTTTCCCAAGATTATCGTTTTCTTAATTAAATGTAATTTTAACTGCTGCGCGAGCCAGGACAACTAAGTAAAATCCTTTTACGTTGCAGCTTTTTATTTTTAAAACCCCCTCCCTTATTCTTCAGAAGATGAAACAGCAAAAGTTTGATTTCCTCTATGTTTATACTTTTGTACCAGCTAAAAGACATGCATCACTGTTACGAAGCACCATGAAAAATCCCATCAGCCTTCCCTACAGACCCTCCAGACAGAGCCGTATGATATCAGGAGAGGTAAGGAATAATCATATAATAGCGACTTGTGGGAGTTTTCCCTGACATGGGCCAGGACAGGTTTTAAAAAGGTGGTTGTTTTCATAGCAAGGTGCTGGGCTTTCTTGATTGACTAGATGAAATGTGTATCTGTTGTGAGCATTAGCTACTGTATTATCTGTATCCAACTGAACCTTCTGCATCTCAGTGCTGCTGGAGCCAAATAGGAGGCTGGGATGTTCCTTGCCCGTTCACAACATGTACCTTGTCATATGTGCCCCTGCCAAGGCCAGACAGCTTCCTACATCTTGGCATAAGGGGGCTTCAGCCCTTACTTGTTGCTTGTGACAACCCACCATCCACCTCCCATCCGGATCTGTGTAACGCAGAAGTACCCTGACTTCTTGTTCTCAGATTTTCTCCCAGATGTGTACATCGCAACTGCAAGTTTTGGTCCTTAATACATCTTCAGTTTTGACCTCTTTGCCTGTGTTGTTAAACTACAGGTCTATTCTTGGACTTGTAAGAAATACATAACTGTGCTTTGGTTAATTTAGTTTGGATTTTTACAGCCTGACAAGCTGGTTGTAGTAAGAATGGAAGCAGAGAAGATTATTAGTGCAAAGAATGCCTTCAGCTACCCCAGAGTGAAGTCAGAAGCTCTTCTATGAAGCAAGTGGGAGGATTACATTTAAAAATCAAGAAGACAACCCTGAAAAGACTAGGCTAGTTTTGATGTGTTATTCCTTCCTTTACCCATTACACAAGCAGCAGATGGTTCATCGTGTTATATTTTATTGACCTACAGGAAGTGATAGAAGAGGTGTTTTTGTCACTCCTACATGCTACAAAACCTATAAAAGTTGCTTTTAGCTTTTCACTAGTGACTTTAAATTGAGTATGTCTAGTTTAATGAGGAGAGGAAAAGAGTGAAAACATCAGTGAAAGGAGCGTTTGTAAATATATTATCTGAATCCTCCGGCCTTATTAGATAGGATAGTTTTGTAGAAGGCAAGATCCATATGGAAATACTTGAGGTAATTTCATGCAGTGTTGTTACATACTTGTAATTCTTTGGCTACACAGATGATTTCCTATCTGACCAGACTAAGTAAAATGGGTGAGTCACCCATTAAGATTAAATGCTTCTGGCTAGAAGAAAGCATAGACTGAGCTTTTATGTGTGGCATTGAGTCGAGCTGGTACGATAAAAGAAATACGACAAACAATCTAATTTTAATTTCTGACATGCTTAGAGAACAGAAGAATTTGGCACTGTTCTATTTTTAAACATGAAACAAAAATGGCTTACAAAGGAACATTTGGGGTAGATCAAGTTTAGAATATAAACTAGATGCCTAAAAGCAGCCTCTGTATCTTTTCTGTGTGTTGTTCTGCTGAAACAAATGTAGACTAGGTTTGTCAGTCTCTTTAATGTTTTATAGCCTCAGAAAGTTAAGTTGAAAATGTGAACTTTGACAAAGCTCTAACCTTAGGGCACAGGAAGTCCAGTTTTTAAAAGTTATACAGGGAGGTGGCTCAAGCTGAGTTAGGTTTGGACAAATGGAAACTGGAAAATGTGGCTGCAATTCCTGTAAGTGTATACAAAGCTAATCAGATACAAAAAGTGGTTTCTCTGAGTAAAACCTACAGATTGGTCATAAAGCTGGAAGGAATTTACAGACGTTGAGTATTCATTTCAATCAGCAGGTACAGGTAGCATTTATATGTGAAGGTGGGAGTGAGAAGATGGAAAAAGGTCTGTGGTAATGGGTTGGACTTGATGATCTTTGAGGTCTCTTCCAACCTTGCTGATACTGTGATACTGTGTGAAAAATAAAGTCTAACAACTGGCAACAATCCTATTTCAGATCCTATTTGGATCTGTTTGGCTGCCATAAACCTTTGACTGGAAACACGTGAAGAAGGCAGGTAGGTGTGGCTCTAGCTTACAAATTACTTGACAGACTATATCCCTAAGGAACATTTTCAAAAGCAAAGAACTCTGAGGTATTTAATGTCTCCGGAGTGGATTTCGAGAGCCTCGTATCAAATTTTTATCCAACTTTACCTCTGTGTTTTTCTTGAAAGGTCACCACAGCTTACTGCTAATGATGACTTGTGTTTTCTTACTCTATTAAACAAGCTACCATTTTACAAAAGATATCACACTTCCACAACCCAGAGAAGGCAGAGTTAATGTTGAAAGGCTTTTCGAATAATAGTTGGTCCTTGGGGCAAGATGCTGTAAGAGCAGGCAAACAAAGTTCAAGGCCAAGGCAACTATGGGCCTCTCAGAGGCTCATGTCTCTGTCTGTCATTTATACTGTAAAGTGGCACACTCAGCAAATTTCAGTTGACACTCAGCATATTTTTCAACTGGGAAATTTCCTGTCAGCTGTATAACAACTTTCATTGACGGAACAGAGAAGGCCAGATCAACCAAAGATGAGACAAGGAAAAAAAAAACCAAACAATAATTGCCTAGGGTAATGCTCAGATCTTGAGAGTGGAACAACTCTTTTTAAACATTATTTCTACTTACTTTTGAGTTGCTGAAGAAATGAAGGCTACAAATGAATACTAACAGCAATAAATTGAGGATTGAATGCATTAGAGCTGCTTTACTAAATCAGTTTGGTGTTGACATCTACCTCTACTTTCACTCAACAAGTCTTGGTCTTCTAAATGCAAAATCTTCTTTTTTTATTTTTGCAAACTGAATTAAGTCACACAACTTGACTTTTCTCTAGCAAATCAAGTTGGTCTAGCACACAAGCAGTGTATAATGCATACTCAAAGCTTGTTGCAGACACAGTCTGGGGACAGATGAAGCTGTTGTTTACTGTTCCAGTATCTTTGGGCTACCCTTCAAGTTCTTTCTTGATGGCTTCAGCAAGCAAATTAGGGGTTTGTATTCCAAAATATAAGTAACAACAAGAGGAATACTATACCTTTATTTGCTGTTCTTGACCTGTCCCACCACTGGGACTCTGACAACAAGGTGCTGCTATTCATCATGGTAGATCTATCTCTGAAGCCCATTGTGTCTCTTTAAAAGAGAAAATCCATTCATTCCAACAGCACCAGTTTGTGGTGCTCTCATCTATTCCAGCAAGTGGTAAATCTGCTGATGGAGGGTGATGCCAGACCTGATTTTTCCTCTAACCATTCCCTGTGATGAAAGCAGAAGAAAATGATTGATGTACTGCTTTTACAGGCTGACTCTGTTCTCTCTTCAGACTTAACAGTAGACTGAAAAAATCTGAAAATGGAGGGGTTACTTCGGTAATTTTTTACTGTCCATTCTAGTTCATCTCTTCTAAGTCGTGGCACAAATAGAGACTTAGATCATGTTTCAGAGGTAATATAAAACAACAGTAAACTGTAGAGCTGGTCCAAATGACTGAACAAACTGACAGAAGTTTGGTCATTGGAGACTAGATTACAGTTTCTTGGAGAAGGTGGTAGGATTACCCATGTAGGAAACCCAGGCTATTTGGGATATATCTTTTCTTATTACACTGCAGTCACATCTTAGTGCCCTCAAAACAGATACCCTTGCACCCAACCCTTGTCCCATCTTCTTTGATCATAGTAATGGGAGCTATTGCTCAGTGCATTAGTGTCTGAACACTGCTGTATTGTGGTCTGCAAGTCATTTGGAGGCTAACTGAAGTCAACACAAGAAGGAAGATGTTCTGGCTTGGGAAGTGTCTGTAATGTGCTTGGACTTGAAATGCAATAGTAGGGAGAAAAGTAACTAGAATTTTCTCACCGAAGGTCAGAAAGGAGGAGTAAATCATGAAAAATAGCAGAGTGGTGGCTATAAGATGTGCTTTATCTTATTCTTTGAGAAAAGCCCTGCAGTGCTGTGAGTATGTTGAGTTCAAGCCAGTTGCCTGGTTGGTTTGGTGATTCTTTTTTTTTTTTTTTTTTAATTTTGGGCTTAACTGCAAAGCCATGA
This sequence comes from Ramphastos sulfuratus, assembly GCA_013399055.1. NCBI lineage: Eukaryota > Metazoa > Chordata > Aves > Piciformes > Ramphastidae > Ramphastos > Ramphastos sulfuratus. Next base: position 75,121 of record WBNM01022355.1, on the reverse strand, counting down.
GAAGTCTCCTTGCATTTCTGAGCAGTAGGTTGGGGCCTGAGAGCACAGGACCTGACTGGCACAAAGCTCACTTCAAGCTATACTACCTTGCTTGCCCTCTTCAGCAGCCACCTTAGTCATTGAGTGACTGCTTGGGGGACACCTTATGGTGATGTACTATGCAAGCTTTGCTTTGAACAACTTGTGTACACCATGAAACATATCTGCAGTGCCCAAGTACTTTTCCTACTTTGTAAGTGCATAGTCATATTGAAAGCATATTTTGTGTTTAAGAATTAATTATGCACATGAATTGTTTGGTAAATGTTTTCTGAATAGTGAACAAAAGGCTGAGAAACCCAGTGTTCACTGACAATACACAGTAAAAATAGAATTCATCAGCTACATTATTTATTATAAATTGTTCAGCTGGCTCTAATACACTTTCTTTCCTTCTCCTGAGGAAAGATCAGTGAATATATTCTTCAGTATACTTCTATTTGATTTCTTCTCTCAGTGAATGGCTTTTACATTTGAAAATTATAATCTGCTTCTTTATAAAAAGAGTTTATTCTGTTATGTCAACTTCTTATTATTATCCTCTGGCTTTATTATATCCTTTTTTTTTTTTTTCCCACCTCTGGAGAGTAGAATAGTATTTCCAAGTTCCCAAGCTACAACTCATTACCCTAGGAGCATCTCACAGCCAGTGCTCTGTGAGAGGAAGCATTGAGGGGGATTCACACCACTGTTGGAGCAGAGCAGACAGCAAAGCTGTCAACATTGTTATTTTAAACAGCTGGGTCTTCTCTTTGATAAAGTTAATAGACCTGTGCTGGACTGACTTCAGTGAAAAGATGCAGTTTTTCATCACACTTCTGCTACTGTTAGAAAATGTTCACCTCTCTTCTGAATTCATTCTTTCCAGAGCCAGGGGAAATGGAGAATAGGGCACTCTGAAGGGTGTCAAAAATAGGATTTGCTCACCTCTGAGTGCTGCAGGATCAATGGCAATAAGCTGTGTCTCCATCCAGTCTACAGAAGAGCTCAGAGTCCATGCTGGATGCAGGTGAGTGCTCAGATAATTCAGGATTATCTGCTCTGTTGTACCCACCTTGCTTGTAGCTCTGTGCACAACAGCGAATGCTAAACCTCAAAATAAGCTGCTGCTTTAAACATAGCAGAGTAATTCTGTGCTTTTTCTCTCTAGGCATCCTTAGGGATTCTCTTTTTCCTCCCCTGCTTCTTAAACCATTACCTGGGGGTATTTAACATTGCTTGTGGCATGGTCATTTCACCACCTTGGTGCTGAGGCCAGCACAGGCTGGCTCAACCTTGCAGGAATAGTGACAGCTCTGCATGACAAGGCCCTGTGGCTCCATTCCTTGCTGTGTACCTGCCTCAGGTCTGCCAAACATGTTTTCACAGCCCCTTTCTGCAATCCAAAGAGCCTGTAGGATCAGTACTTAGGTTATTTGCCAGGTGGCACTTGAAGGAGTGCATACAGGAATATTGCACATTAATTCCAGACTGCTAGAGTCCCTTGGAAATGAAGACCAGGCAGGCATCTTTACTTGGGTATCTGGAAATGACAGACCAACCCTGGCTTTAAAGAGGTATTAACACTTCTCTTCCATGCTCACCTTCCCACTCAGGTACTTGAGGTGGTTGCCATTTTCAGGCATTTGAAGGAAAACAATGTTGTGTTTATTCTTTGGGTGTTTTCTCCCAGGTTTTTTTGGTGTCTTTATCAACTTGATATTTGAAATAAGTTTTATCTTGTGGTGCTTTGGGATTTTATGGTTTTGTCTCAGCAAACCCTGAGAATAGCATAGGCACAAACACACACATTATCTATTTTGACATGGTGTGCAGTAAGTGATATCTATTCCTCCTCATTGGTTATTTTTATCTTCTTGCCCATTTTCCTCCTCTGTTGCTACTCTGCAGTTTTTCTAACCCTTCTCCATTTCTGTAGCAAAAATGCAACTCAGATGAAGAAAGCTTTTCAGCTTCTGGAAAGTTACCTTTTCAGTTGTCCTTTTCAAAACTGATATTGTCAGAGGTATTAAAATGAGAGATAAAACAAAGCAACAACAACAACAAAAAGTATCAATTATTCTGTTACATTCAGTGAGAATTTTAAGGTTTAGAGTTTTTTAGGGATTAGATGTGTATTGGAAAAAAAAGTGTTTCTGTGAAAGATGTAACTTGAACAGCAGCATCACTTGGATGGTTAACAGGGAAACAGTTTTGGTAGTTGGGTGAATAACACAATGATGATCAGGCAGAGTTTTGGCTTATTGGCTAATAGCTGCTTCTGCAAATTATCACACTTTACTAATATTCAATAAGTGGCACAAATGCAGTTTGAGATCAAAGGTTACCAAGAACTGGAAACAACCAGAAGATTGAGTTTCTCATTTTTCAGACCCTGGCTTTTTAGGTAGCATACTTGTCATTTCTCTTGACTTGCTAGATAAGAGATGTTTTGTTTGCAGAGTCATTCAGTGGCTGAAGGTCTAAGACACTCTGCAGCTCACCTTAATGGGCAGTATTTTATCTCTAAGAACTCTTGACTATTTGTGAAAAGGAAAGGTTATGTTCATGGTGAAACTGGAGACATTTGCCTTTGCAGGAAATGAGAAGATCGCTAAGGAATATTTAGCTTTTCTAAAAGCAAGGTGGTACTACAGGATGAACAGAAGCTCATAACAGGTTAACCTACTACCCCAGATGACAGATTCAGACAACTGGCTCAGTCTGCTTCTCATTATAAACCTTACTAAGTGACACAACACAGAATTTTATTTTCTTGGGAAATTTTATTTTCTTGGGCTTGGGAAATTCATGAGTGGTTATTGATGCTTATTTGTATTTGGATGTAAGCATTATAACAAGTGTGATTTTACTGCAACTTGTTTCAACAACAAAGTAAAACTATATAATCTAAATGTAAGCCTGTCCATGAATAACAAATAAAAAGGAGACAATGAATAGCTAGTAAGTTAACAGTCTTACTGAATGTGAAATATTGGGGGGGGGGGGGGAAATTATGATAAATGCAAAANGGGGGGAAATTATGATAAATGCATACAGAAGGAGAAATAGAAGGAAATACATTTAATTTGAAACAGAAACTACAAAGGATGAGACAATTGTACTCACCCTAACCCCTAACCCTAACCCCAACCCCTAACCCCTAACCCTAACCCTAACTTCCATTCTGTTGGAACATAATATTATAAGCTCTCTAGATTCTAAAGCAAAGTCTTTCAACAATTTTCTGCAACTTTTAAAACAATAAAAACCTAAGAATGAAACAGATTACTCCTGTAAGGAGTGTCTGCCACTTTATGCTTTCTCAAAACCCTTGTCAGTAGAATTTTTTGGCCATTGTGTTAGGCAAAATGAAAGTGCATTTGCCATTGGAAGAACAAAGCAAGACAATAATAAGATACTTGAGACAGCAACTAGCTTTTCAGCAACGCATAAGCATTATAGCATGCTACTTCTGGAAGTCTGCATGACTTCCATGTGCAGCCTGGTAGGGCTGGCTTGTGCCCATCTTCTCCAGAGAGCTAGCTAGTCATGAGCTTGTTAACTTTGCTACCGCAACACTATTAGTATCAATTAGTATTATCAATATAAATCTTTTCCACTTGGGGATTTTGCTACCATATCTTTCAGATCGTATAAGAATGACATTGCATAAGGTTATGTGAGTAAGTTGGTGGGAGTCTTTTGTGAAAATGCCTTTGACTGATTTTATATAAATCATTTACAGATACACTTCCAGATAGTCTTTGTGGCTGCTGGAAAGGGAAACAGGACATGGAGTCAAGGCAAGAGAGATGTACATTGTTCAGACTCAGCAAATGCAAAAGGAACGTTTATCTAAATGGAACTTCATGCAAAACTTTAAAAGCAAGTCTTCCAAAGGTTTTCTGTGTTAAAGCTGTATCCTTCAGTGTGCTTACACAGCCTTAATGGTGCCTCAGGCTGCTGCGCTATCCATTCACCTTCATGCTGGTCCAAACCACGTGTAATTGCAGGAGAACAAATCTCCCTTGCTCCCAAAGGGAGCTACCAAACAAGTACAACTAAAGAAATTACTTTCTTCTGGACTTGGGTCAATTAATTTTTAGACTTGGTTATAGATGGAGATTTTTACAGGCTACACAAATACTGAAAAGATTTCTTTGCCTTTTTCCCCTGAGGCCTTCCCCTATTTCCCATCACTGAATATTTGACAGTATTTAGCTGCAGAAAATAGATAACATTGAACATCACCTGAATTTGATAAACTGCCACCTTTCTTTATCTACCTCTTTCTATAACATGCCTAGGAAATTCCTGACCTTCAAGAGCTGGGAAATATGGGCATGTTCAGTCACTAATTTGATATAAGACAAAAGTACTGATGTAGCATCATTATGTGGTTCCAGCATCAAACCTCTTTTTTTCCCCCTACTTCAACATATATAGTGAGGAGATAGGTTCGTTAGTCCCATAAGGATTTGGCATCTGCCTATATCCTTGGCACTTCTGTGTACCAGGAGCTTTCTCAGAAACAATTTCAGGGAGCCTGTGAGAAACCCCTATTTGCACCTCTATGGCCTACAGCAGGTCAGCCCTTTACAGAAGAAATGTGGCATTATCTCCGACAGACTTTAAATTGACTATTTCTCAACTTGTTCGAAATCCTTATTAACTTTAAGTAATACAGTGCTTCAAGAGCTTCTTTCTGGAAGCTTTTGTGACTATTAAATTTGGAGGGTAAACGTCTTGCCAGGTATTTCACCTAAACTGAGGATAAAAAAAATAAAAATTTGTCCCATCTAGGTGCATTTCAGTGTGAATTTTGGTCCTTCTCAATGTATGTGGTCATAGTTGGGTTGCTCCAGTGTCAGATAGGAGATTAAAGAGATCTGAGATATTTGACCATGCAGATTATAATACAGATCTTAAAGAATTTTATTCTAGATTAAAACAGTGGATTTTTTTTTTTAATTCTAGTTTATTATAGAAGTTTTGAGGTTTAACACTGAAAAAATTCAGAGGATGCATTACGGAGTTTAAAGCAGAACAAATATCAAAGCAAAAGAGATTTCCAGCTACAGAGATACATTTGAGGGAGTCTCTTGGTTTACAGCAGTTGTTCACCTTCGTTTTATGTTGCAAGTCTTGCATATTTTAGTTAGTGGTGCATTGAAAAATGAACATATGTAGGTTTTCACACTATAGTCTCATTTGGATACACTCAATCAAATAATCTAATTTTAGGCTGATTTTTCTATTCCCTATCTTAAAGTTTTTTTTCCAACATCTTCTAAAGGCTATCACTGGCAACATCACTTCAGAAAAAAGTAAAGATTTTGGTAGATAACTACTTTTCTCTAAACAAGAATAGAAATGTGTTTTAACAAAGGCATTTTTTCACAGCCTCTTAATTCAGTGCTTGCTTAATTTTCTTTTTCTTGTGTTTTTTCTTTGCCTTGATATATGTGAATCTGATGTCCATAATAGGAGCTTTTACCACATTATTGTGACCACAATTCTGGAACTTATCCATTAATTTTTCATGTTTTTCACCTTTTTTTTTTTTTTTTTTTATTTGCTCTTAAACTAAGCCATCTTCTTGCAATGATAGAGAAAAAAATCAACCAAACCTAAAATTTTTTTAAGGGTGTTTTCACAGATCAGGTTGCAGTTGGGAAAAAGAGCTCCTTCACACAGCCATTAACAGTGTGTTAATGAAATACTATGAACAGATAACTGCTACAATAAAAAAAATTAAACTTTTCAGGGAAATGTCTGCTTTGGTATTTAAGACCTGGATGTGCACACAACCCATATATAGTGTCTGGGTTTGGCTTTGTTGATTCCCAGCCTGATTGCTGGGAAGGATTTCTGCTGTCGTCATAGAGTTAAACAATTCAAAACTGTTTCATCAGTCCCTGATCCCTTTCCGATACTTTCCATCCCTGTGGTATGTATCACTCAGCCTGGCTTCTGTGAGACCAAGCACTTGCCTGAATTACAAGAGCAGCATTGCAATAGCAAGTCAGAGTTAGACCAGGAGCACTGAGTGATTTCGTTCCTATCATGTTGCCTTGTTTTCTCCTCTTTCTCTGAGAAGCTACTAATTGTGTCTTGCCATCAAGGACAGTATTTCATTTTGATTTGTGTGGAACATCAAGGAAATAGAAATTGAAGTGATCAGCTGCTGAGTTGTGTGTCCTTTACCTTTTATTAGAGGTGTTAGTTTACATCTTCATGAAGGATGAATTACGTGATCACAGAAATAGATTTAACCCTTTTTAAAATGCCTTTCATCAGTTTCCTCTTGCCATAAAGTGTGAATTATTGACAAACCCCAGGCCTTCTGTCACACCTACCTCTGCTTTAATAGCCCTTTCCTCTATGCCCTTGTTGCTACAGTGCTCCATTTCGCAGCTACAATGCATTATACGTTGTAGTAAGTGACATATGCTCAAGACAGCCCAAAAAGTCAGTGCATGACGCAATTAATAACTTCAAATTCCTGACATAAGCAAAGTTTTTTGAGGGAGTAAGGCAACCACAGGGTTGATAGGAATAGCAAAGGTGCTCATGAGATAATTACCTTGCTACCGTTTGAAAATGAATCACAGGACAAGCCATTTGCCTAGAAGAATCATGTAAAGTACTGCAGGTGTGCAGCAGAGACAGATTTTTCAGATATAAGTTATCATATTTTATTGACATTTTTAGTTAAAAATAAACAAACAAACCTATGTCTAATCCTAGTTTCCTTCTGGCTCATAAGTATAAAACTGGCAGAAAACACTGTCTAAATTGTGAGAGATCTCAGACATTATTATGCAGCAACTCGAAATGAGAAGTCTGGAATTTTTTGGAGAGGAAAAAAAAAAAACACGGAGAAACTTTTCATTACCCCATTCCTTACAATAATAGCTTCTGTGTTTTCATTATGGACAGAACTGCCAAGATTATTTAAAAACAAAATCAATAACAACAAAAACCTAAACAAACAAACAAAACCCAAAAACTACCCAAAACTTTTGTCTTAGGAGTTCAACCTTCACCGTCATCTTGTGTAATTTAAGGAGGTGGTGCTGCCACTTGTTTAAGAAGCTGATGCACAGATGTCCATCTAAAAAAGACTTTCAGTTACAGATACATTAACATGAACATTCATTGTAATACAAATTTTAAAAAATCTAGTAAAGCTATATTTATACACAGGAAATGTTGATAACACATTATTAATGTGCAATAAAATTAAATAATATAAATATCTCAAGTAGCATTTGGCAGGAGCTGCTAGAAAGTGTTGAGAGTAACTCAATTCTTCCCATGTCAAACCACAGTTGTCAATTCTTCTAGAAGAACCTTACTTCTTATGCCATGCTGAAGCAAAATATGTTTAGCTTTGCCAAAACTGGGTTTTGTTTGTTTGTTTGTAGGAGTTTGGGGGGTTTTGTTTGGGTTTTTTGTTTAGTCTCAAAATACAGAGTATAAAAGTGAGAAATAAGCATGGTCTTAAAGATAATATTCTCAAAAATATAATGAAATTAGAATGCAGCTCCTCAGATGCTCAGTTAGGCAACTCTTTAATGAAAACTGTTTTCAGCATGCTCAGAATTACTGGTGACAAAATGATCAACACTGGCTAAGTCTGTTATGGACATTTTAGAGAAAATGTTGAGCATTCAGGGAAGTCTTGGTGGAACCTTGAATTTTCTGACAGTGGTAGGTGCTCCTCAAGGTACAAACCACCTAGCAAATCCTCTAAAAGAAGTTCGTTCTTTTAACATTTGCTGAATCCTGTGACCACTGTGTTTTGAGGTTTAAATGCCCAGCCCTTTTCCACCTGTCTGATGCTGGCGTGGAGCTGCTTCCCATCTCTGTTGCCAGATCGGGTGAGCAGCCATAGGTACCCCTCCCTAGCAGGAAGGCCAGACGGGTGGTGGGCATTGTCATTTGACAGAGGTTAAAATGCTGTTTCTTCCCACTGTCCTAGCTGCCAGCTGTCTCCTGCCACCAGCACTTGAATGAAGCAAACAGCAGTGTCTCCCTTACTTTTCCTGTCCTGTCAGCTGATGATGTTTATCTAGCAAGCAGGACTAACCTTCAAAATAACTCTTGGGAAGAACACTGCCTTTGTTCTATCTTTAACCTCAGGTAGACTGTTGTCAGCAAGAGACATTTTAATGATATATTTTTCCTCCCCTCATTCCAGGTTTTTCTAACAGATAGCACTGTACCAAGACCCAGAGACACAAATTGAATTCCCAGCTCTGATGTTTTTGGTACCTCTCCTAATCCCTTTCCAACCCTTCAACCATGTACCTTGTATATCTTACGCCATCACTCTTGATCAGTGATTGCTCTTCGCTGCACACTTGTAAACCACCTACCAAGTCCTAACTGGGGACTCCAGTTACATGGGAAAGGCAGAACTAAAGAGAAAATTCTAGTGACACCAATCTCACAATTTTTTTTTTTTTCAAAGCATCCCGATAAAGTCTTGATAAGAGGCAAGAGAGCAAGATAGCCAAAAGCACAGGCTGTATTTTAGCAAAAGTTAAAGTGATGTGTGTGCATGCAGTGCAACTGACAGGCAGAATTTCACTCCGTGGAGACTTCTTATACTTTAAAATGTATTTTCAAACCAAATGGGACAAAAGGCTATGTTTAGAGAGCATTACACTAAAATGCTTCTCTAATGTATTTGGAACTGCTGCCATTTTGGTCATGTCAGATCATTTTCCAAACTGTAAAAGGCATTTCCTTGCAGGGAAAGAAAGATATATTTTTGTAATAGGGTCAAAACAGTATGATATAAACGTCAAATAGCATCCATTATTAAGTAGTTTGTATAAATAGCAATTACTTCTAAGTCCTTTCAGTCATGAAATCATTGAATAATTTATGTTAGAAGGGACCACTGGGAGGGTTAAATAGTCCAACCTACTCTTCAAAACAGGGCTAGCTTCAAAGAGCAATCAGCTCACTCAGAGCACTGAACACCTCCAATGAATGATGGAAAGTCCACAGCCTCTTCGGCCAACCCTTGCAGTGCTTTATCTTTTCATGGCATTTTGTTTGGATTTCTTTCTCTTCACCTTGTACTCAGCTCCATTTTTTTTCCTTGCTGTGATATATGAACGCTTCCTCATCCTTTCACTGACCATCTCTGAGACGGGTCTGAATCTATCTTTTCTGGACCCCCTCTCTAGAAGGCTGACAATAGCAGCAAGTCACTTTCTTCTTGTCTTAGGGCTGAGCAAGACCAACTCCTTCAGACCCTCCTATAAGTTGCGTGTGTGTTCCAGGCTCTTCCATGGGGTAGCAATACCTCTGTCCAAGTGAGGGACAATGTCTGGGGCACAGCACATGAAATGTGTTCTTGCAGGTGCCTAGTGGAGAGAACTAATTCTTTCTCAACTTGCTGGCTACCTGCTTGTAAATCTGCCCAGGATGGGGGTGCAGGGCTTGCATTTGCTTTTACTGAGCTTCTGAGACTCTCTTGGGTCTCATCCTTACTGCCTGCTACACCACACATAATGTGATGTCATTGCAAATTCGTGGAGGGTGCCTTTTTTTCTTAGTTATTTTGGGCCATGATGGGGATATATCAGACCCAGTTCTGACTCCTAAAGATGCCACTTATAACTGACCACTGGTTTAACTCACTACCCACTCAAACTCAGCAGATCAGTTCAGACTGTTACTCACACCTAGAGAAAATGAATCATTATGGTGATTATTACATAATCATGTTATTTGTAAATTAACATAATTAAAACTGAATGCAAAAAGAACCAAAATAAGACAATTGTCATGTTTTCCAGAACTGGAAGTGGTCTTTCATCATACTTTAAAAATGGTATAGGTTGTTCTGATGTATCAATCTTTCCTTTTTTTCTGCTTTTAAAATTAAGAGATTGCTAGAATCAACTTCAAAATTATTGCATTTAAAAATAAAATTAATCAAACACTTTCAGAGCAGGCCAAGACAGTATTAAGACATAAGAATGATCCTTTGAATTTTTAATGGAGAGTTTCAGAATATATTTTTGTATTAAAATAAAAAGCCAAATATTGTTGCCAGTCTGGATCTGAAATTATGAACACCAAGGAATAATGATATGCTGTTGCTCAGTTTCCTGCTTTTATTGGCTTGCCTTGAGTGTTATGGCTGCTGTAGAGTATCAGTTTTGCTGAGAATATGTTTGACAGCATCCAGACAGGTTCTCTCTGCAGAACCGGCACGAGGCCGACATCCGAGCTGCTATGGCTTGAAATTTGACAAGACATTTCTCCAAAGTCAGTCCAAAGGTTGTGATGGCCAAGATTTATCTTGGTAATTTTGATCTTGGCCCACTGGAAATGTTTTTAGTCTTCAGACATGCTGCTGGTCAAAGCTTTCCAGTGGGACATGAGCCATAGACTTTCTCAGTCGTCGTAGTTGAGTTGTTTTGCTACTCAGCTATGCAGAAGCAGCAGGCCTTTAGGCTAATTAATAAATCATCAACGCATTTGTGGTGTGAAAAATGAAATATTTATGCTTGCCAGAGTAATATTTCTGTCTTGCAGCCCCATGCTCTGTTGATGCCTGATGGAGGATGAAGTAAATACCAGCTGGTGTAGAATGAGCAGAATATAATTACTTTCTACAAAGTTAACTGAGTATTAAAAATAGAAGTCAGAGAAGATTGGGGCGCGGGGTGGGGAAGGGAAAAAAATATATATACAGTTATACACTTGCCTGAAAGACAGGGTAATACATGAAGGGAACACTTGCCTAAGTAGTGCCATGGGGATAGAGAACCTGCAGGATCCATATTGTGTACAAATGTTGTCACACAGAGGTCTTTTTACAAAGCAGTTAGTGACCAGCTGGAGTAGTTAAAAGGCCTGAAGGGAAGCCAAGGATGCTTTAATGTTCTGGTCAGTCATCATTAGGGGACCAGTGAAGGACTTAAAGCATCAGATGTTGTGGCTTTTAAAAAATGTGTCCACTGCTAAGAGAAAGAAAATATTACTTTTACGTTTTAAGGCAACCAGAGACTAGTTTTGCTCTTTGTGTTCTGACACAATAGTACATTTAAAGGAGCTGAGCTGGGTGTGATTTTTGCAATCACTGCCCCAGTCCTTCTCCACGGAGTGAGTGTGTGAGCACCAGGCCAATCAAACCCCTTGAAGAAAAACATTCTCATATAATGGAAAGAGGATTTAGCTTCTTTTTGAAGTGGAGATTCTTTACAATAATCACCTAAAATCGATCTACACAAAGGGCTGATTTTACATGCTGGACCTTACAATCAGGGCAATTGAAACATCAAGCCATCAAAAGAGTACTCCAGGAAGGTGGAGGGGTTGCATTGAGCAGGTCAGATATCAACCTTCTCTCCATCTCCCAGTTCTAATTTCAGATTATTTTTTTCCTTGGATATTTAATCTGACTCTTTTTCTTTGTTTTGTGTGTATAGTCTGAGGTTCCAATAAATACAAGTCCAAAATCCAGGAAGGACATTCAATTCCTGTAGATATTTTTATTTGCTTTCACAGTCTTGAGATATCACATCGCTTAGGTGTTCAAGTTCAGTCAAACAAATGAGCTTCTGAGCCTGTGTTTGACCCAAACCTCAATGCCAAACCCTTTAGACTGGTAAAACCATCTATGACAAATATTCAAGTTTGATGATTTATAGTAGATCTCTATGGAAGGATGGACTTCTAACATGGAATACTCGTCTGGTTTGCAGCGATGTATGTATTTCAAACTAGCAAAAGCTCATGCTGTTTCTTTCCGGATATTTCTGAAGTCAGTCAAGGACCTGAGGTTTGAACCCAAGAAAATGGTCAGCTCATCAAACTGTTCCTCTTATTTGGAGAATTTGACATCAAGAGGAAGAAAAAAAAAAATTACAGCTTGTGTTGTTTTTTCTGTTGAAATTTTTTGTTTGGGTTGGGATTTTTTGGTTTGCAGGTTTTGTTTTGCTTTTTTTTTTTTTTCTCCTGTTAAATGTTTGCAGCGTAGTGTGCTAAAAGTATTGCTGTCGCCATTTAATAACACAGGTACCTCTGAGATCTCATCAGGGTCACACTATGATAGGCTGTACCATGGCACAAAGCTGTCTTAGGACATGTGCTCTTAGGACATGTGCTCTCTGCATTCAAACACCTTGCTGCAGGAGTGGAGGAAGGTGGATTTTTTTGCCTCTTTCTTCCCTGTCACTGTGAATATATAAGCATCAGGGCAGTCATGCAGAGAGAGAAAGTGGCACACAAGAAACTGAACTTCACATTCTGGTGTGGCAACAGCAGTAGCAAGCATCACACAGCCAGGACCCCCCAATCCCCTCACCACCAAACTGCCTGCTAATTATGACTTGAATGAGCTGGTAGTACAGGTACAGAAAGGGATGCATGTACTTTTTTTGCAGTTGTCTGCTGGAATAAAATCGACTGCGTTCAAGAAAAATGAGAAATAGATATAAATATTTCAGGAAGAGGTACATTTAAGATCTTTAAATTCTGCTTTAAAAGGATACTGGACTATTTGAGAATATCCTTTTTAAACAGAAGAATTGCAGAAGCAGCAAATGATATCTCCTCTTCATTTGCAACAGGCATCAGAACTAAATGTCATGCTTTAGATTCATGCTTCATGTTTATTTCTACAAGAACAGATAATTTAAATGTCACTTATTATAGCTTGTCAATAAATTTCAGAATCTAAGCAAATCTGGCAAACGTGACTGACAGCTACAAATTAATTCAGGTTTGTTAAATAACCAGCAAGCACTGCACTACCATTGCTGAGACTCATCAGAGTGTAACACTAGTAATTCAGAGTGTAAGCTACTGCACTGTTGTAAAATACATATGCAGATTCTACCCATCTCCAAGGAATGAGGTTGTGATGCCCTTTAAGAGAAGTAATCAGTAGTCCAAAAAGCTCTACAATTTTATCCTTAAGGATGTAGTGGTAAGTGGGCTATCATGACTGCATAACATCATAGCCACTAGTGTGGATGGTAAAAATTAGCATTTTTTTCTTAGAAATATTGTGGGAATGAATGCTGTAGCAAAGTTAAGTCAGTCAAAAGCCAGCATGAGCTACTGCTAGGTATTCAGAACTTTTGAATGTGAAACCATTTATTTAAATAAAGTCATAATAGACTAATTACAGGTATGTGTGAAACACTATATCCACACTGGGGTGTTGTACCTCAGAATAATATTAATGTTAATCTTCCAGGTTAGAATTACCTGTTGCATAGTCTATGATAAACAGGACACTTGACAGGATTTTGGGGGGGGGGGG